>CAAKHG010021075.1:4148-39433 GCA_901007715.1 Dactylopterus volitans
TTCGAATTAATAAAAACAATTTATTCATTTCTAACTTTTTTTTGAGGAGGTTACAGCCCTGTCACACACACACACACACACACACACACACACACACCCCGCTCTCTCGCCTGTTGCACGCAGCCTCTGGTCTGCTCTTTAACTGCAGACTGGCTCATTAATATTCTGCTGTTTATGGAGGGCCTGACACATCCATCCATCCATCGCCCACAGCGCTCGCAGCATACTGCTCGTGATTTATGTGCCGCCCTGCGGGGCCTGAGGACCATAAGAGGCAGGGTGGCATTCAGACAAGAGTTCAGGGGGGAAATGTGGAGAGGGACAACCAGAGCAAGGACGATGGCAGAGCAGATGAGGATGCATGTCTGTTTGAAATGTTCTGGCAACACTGCGTGACAGATCTGAGCACAGGCGACGCTTGTCACTGTGTTTGTTCGTGCTTTTATGCTACCAAGATTTATATTATGTCACAAATATCAAATTGCCCCTGGCGTGAGGTTTGTGTCTTTGCCAGTGAGCCAGTGCGGGCAACAGTGTTGTGAGTCTTGCCATGAAAAAGGGTTTCAGACCGAGAGCACCCTGCATCCTGTTCTGATATTGTGGTAAAAGCTCCAAATATGAGTGGAGACGGTTGAATTTTCTCGAATTGTGAGATGTTTCATTGGCATCTCATGGTCTATTTAAGAGCTTTAGAAAGGAAACATCTTGTGAAAGGAAACTGAAGCCGCAAATCCTGGTTGCTACATAAAACACGCTCCTCCTCCCCATGTCCCCCATCCACCACATTATCAGACATTGTACCTGCTTCTTCACCGAGACTTTAAATAGTATTTTCATACAACATTTTCACATTTGGCTGTATCGTCTTAAACTTTGATGTCAAAAATGATTGGTATATGAAGCTTCATCCTGTTGCTTTTTAAATGGCCGAAAGTGCAGTGCCGCTTTGCCAACATAGGTTGCGAAATCTGAGAAATTTCACAAAACCTCAAACAACGTGTCAGCTTCCTGAAAAGGGCAAGAACATCTGGACCTTGTTTTGTTCCACTTCTGACACATTGTTGATGACAACACTGTTCCAGGGTTTTGAAGGCCAGCGAGCATCTCGTATTTTTGTTGTTGTTTTGGAACTACAGTTTCTCCCTCATCTTAATGGGTGTAGTTGTGGATCGATCTGTGAGTGACCACATCCCTTTGAGATTGGATGCTGGATGAGTTTGGAGAGCAAATCATGTGCCCTATGTGTGATTCCTGTGGTAGTCTGGTTTGGCCGGGCTCTGAACAACTCCCTCTGGATCTTGTCCGCTTCTAACTTAGTCACTGTCGGTCCAGGCCCTAGCAACAGGGAAACATTTACATCAACATGTGTTCAATCAGCACAAGCCATTAATTAGACTATTGTTGGATATTTCATGGAGGAAATGAAGAATTGTTGATAGAGACGAAGAGTAAGGTGACAAAAAAAAAGGTTCCTGAGCCAGCTGCTGCTTCTGTCTCTGCCCAGGATGACTAAGCAGCCAGCTGCTGCTGCTGCTGCTGCCCGGGGAGCTGCAGCCTGTCCTATCTTAGAGGTCAATGCAGGGAAATGTTGTTCTTTTGTCAGGTAGCATCGTCTGTACCTGCTTCTAAGAGGTAAAGGTCCGACCATAGTGAGGCTGCTTTACTGGTGTAAAGAGAAGGATGTTGACACTATAATAGGATGAACGGCAGCCTCAGCTGACACTGAGCACTAAACATACAGTCATATACTCTCATCAGCTTTTAACACCAAAGTGTTTTCAGCTCTGACGGCGGCGCGAATCGGATCTAATTTAGCTCCCTCAAGCAGTCAGACTCTTTAATCTTGCGGGACACTTTTAAACCCTGTCGAGTCATCGAGCAACCTGTAAATATTAGAGATGAATATTGACAGTGTGACTATCTTATTTTCTATTATCGATCATTAGGAGGCATCATAATGCACAAATTGGTCTCAAACACCACCCTGATCTCGATGTGAAGTCCAGACTCAAATACCATTAATCTACAATGTAACCAACGGTGGGATATTCTAGTGCGTGAATTATTTACAACTCGACTGTCAGTACCACTCCAAAGATAATGTGCTCTCTAAGGTGGTGCGTGTCATATGATACCATACTGTATTGCCCAAATGATATTAAATTAGATATTCCAGAGTCCATAAATTTTATAGATGCTCATAACAGTCATCCGGTAACACACGTGTCAGGACTAAAAGTATTTCAGTGCACTATGATTAACCAAAAAATACTCCAAAAAAATCAAGCTATAGGCACATTAAGAGAGGGTGGAGATGGTTTTAGAGGAGGTATGGGCGTGACATATGACCTCGACACACAGTCTGTAACGACGATGACGATGATGATGATGATGATGACAAGACTGCCCTTCAGCCAGAGGCTAAACCAGTCGGACTACTCCAGAGAAGCTGCAGAGCAGCGGCAGGAAAAACTGTTTTTTTCACTATGTCTTAGCAAGGACAACCTTGCAGAAATTACACTATAAGAAGTGTAACAAATAACACAGCAGTATAATAGCCACCTGAATGAGGCAGACTCAACCTATAAGACATCAGCTCATTCACTTACCTGAGTAGATCCTAACCACAGAAAGAGAATTTGTTTCCTAAAGCTCATCCAAAAAAAATAAAGGGGGCAATATCTGGTACAGATACCCAATATTACTTTTAATCTTGAAGATCTAAAATGAAGAGCTTATTTTCAGACAGGCAGGTCTCTCGTATTGCCCACAGTACTTCATATTTTGGCTGTTTCTAACTCTTAACTCTGTCTCTCCTCAGATTGCAGGCTTCATGAACGCCTTTCATCTGTTTTGTGATGACAGCAACAACCTGACAGCCTTCCGCTTCTACGCCCTCAATCCCATTGTGGATCCCTGGGTCTTCATCATCTGCCGCAAATCTGTGTTTAGCCACCTGTGCTCTCTGCTGAGCTGCCGCTTCAGCAGGAAAACCGTGAAGACGACAGCAAATTGCGCCCTGTCTTTGCCCCTTGATGGTCATATACAGCACAACCCACCGGATGTGACAGTTCCACAGACCAACATCTACTCCAGTTTACCCCTGTGATCCGCCAGACACTCTCAGTGATGGACTCAGAGACCAGGACCTTGTCATGTCTGAGTACACATGGCAGCAAATTTGGGGATTCTGTTTTGTATGATAATAAAAGATAAATAGAAAAAAAACACAACTCCTGAAATTTACTTGGCATCATGAAATGCAGAAGCATTAAAAAGAAGTCACAATGAAAACATTCCTCAACTTCTCCATGAACTAACCTTCGAAAGCATGGTTGCGCTGGGTCTTACACTTCTCTTGGCTGATGGAAACAGTTTCAAAGATGCGAGGACTTCACACCAAGAAACACATCCGATCTTGTCATGTCTGTGAATACTGAAAAATCTAAATATGCACTTGGGGTTAACAGTATACCGTGGGGTTTTTTTTTGGTTCACTTTATTGATCGGCCTTCAGTTGTCTTGTGGCTCATCCACATGTTAATGATGCAAGAGGCTCTCGCTCAACATGAGTGACGCAGACCTGCTCGGACAGTTTTTCCAGTCGCTGATCGCTGATGCACAAATGTGATCCAAAAGAGACACTTCACATTCACGGAATGATCGATATATCAGTAGTTTTTGAGACTGTATTTTATCAAGTTTCTCGGCTTCGTCT
The DNA here is from genome assembly GCA_901007715.1 of Dactylopterus volitans. Taxonomy (NCBI): domain Eukaryota; kingdom Metazoa; phylum Chordata; class Actinopteri; order Syngnathiformes; family Dactylopteridae; genus Dactylopterus; species Dactylopterus volitans. The sequence continues at coordinate 7,867 of CAAKHG010021075.1, forward strand.
AGTGTGTAAGCATGCTAAGATTTGCTAATTAGCTCTAAGCATAGAGATCCACCTGAAGACTGATGTTATAGCTCAAAATTTGGCCATACACCAAAACACCTGACAAAACAATTTGGACCAAAATCGAAGGAACGGCTGAATAACTTTGCTTCATTTTGCACAAATGACGAATTTTAATCACTTTTGGACTATGAGTGTGAGTCTGTTTTTCATCAGTGGTGAATCATCATTAACGAAAAAAGTGACTTGGCCCTGTCAGTGGGTATTTGTTGGAAGTCATCTTACACAGCGCATGTCCATGCCAGTCAGCGCTAATCTTCTCCTGCCTGCTGTTCCTGCCTGCTTGTATAGTATAGTGAATGTACTGTGTGAATTGATTTGAATTTCAAAATTTCACTTAATGTGGGTTCTTTTTTTTCCAGAATATCCTTTAACAACAAAACAACAAAAACTGCATCTCACTATATCCTAAGAAAAAAGTACAAGAAACCTGAAAACTGCCTCTTTGGAGGAATAAGGCTTCAGGAGGTCCCAATTGTATCGCAGAATTGTATCGCAGAATTTACGATTATCCAAGCTATTTGCCTCAAGATTTGAAAATATATCTTCCAATCCATGGATCGGATTTTCACTAATGTCTCAACTACTTTATGATTGTCTGTGAATATTCATTGAGGAGCCCCCTTCAGGGGCTCAGCTCTTGCTTTTGAAGACCTTTGCACCTGCAAAATGCACTGAGAATTTATTCTGTTGTTGTTATATCATTGTGCGTTTAAAATGTAGAGTATTTATAACCCCTTCACTGCCCTATGATGTTACATGTATCCTGAAGATTGTCTTTGTTTGGTTGACGCTGTGGAGTTCAGAGATGTGGTACTGTGTAGGGATAACAGATTATATATTTTTTTGTTTTTGTGTTGCACGTTCAACTTAAATTTTATAGATGCTCATCCATGCATGACCCAACTCAAGTTAGAGCCGCTACCACTTGCACATTGTGTTCCTTGAGCGTATTGTACATCCATTACAATGAATGAAAGAATACACTTGTAAAGGAATTCATTCTATGTCACCCTTTAGTTTATGATAAATTAAATATATTTAAAAAAAAAAAAAAAAAAAGGCTGTGAGCATTTCCAAAAAGAAACAACTGGAAAAAGGTTCACGCTGACTTTGGCATCTGTAACACTTATAGACATTTATAAGCATGAACATGTCAACTAAAAGTATATACAGGCAGTGACAAGATAAACAAAGTGATTCAATTTAAGTTTCGATGACCAGCTGTTTTTGTTGCAGAGCAAAAAAAATATTTAACATTCGGTTCTCTGTTTTGACTTTGGGCCTGTTGAGAGCTTCAAAAACAACTTTTATGAACAGAAAAAAAAGTTTTATGTCTTTTAGTCACGCCCATAGCAACATTCCGGTTCCCGTTAAACTGTTTCTAAGGGTGTAGGCTTCACAAGGAAAATACTGGCAATTATTGAGCCTTTCACAAATGTAAGTTTAAATCTGGAGGATTTAAACAGCAAATTTATCTTCTATCACCATAATTTCTGTAGTTAAGTATTTAGAGGGTATGAATTCTGTTCATGGCATTTTTAGTGTTTCAACTGAATGACCCATTAATGAACATCAAAATCATAGTCTTAATATGGACACAAATTCTTACATTTTAGGTAATGTGGTGAAATACATTTCAATACAATGGTCAGTTTCATTGAAGCAACATGTAATTTTTGGAAACGTAATGCTTTAGGCCAATTATCATCACAAATTTGGTTGTTCAAAGTTGCAGAGCTGTGACTGGTGCTGCAGCGCCACCGTGTGTTTGACCGGTTTACTGGCTCACACTTCCAGCTGGTTCACACTTGAAGTAAGATGCATTTCCTCCTCAGCTGCTGACTTACAATACAAAAGCAGCAGAATGGATCAAGTTAAATTTACGCAATCACAGAACATCACCCAGACAGTCTGAGAGGATGACCGCATTGTGCACAACATGGTTTCATTTTATCAGCAGCTCAAACAAGAGACTACTGCAGTTTCACTGTTCACAACAGGCCACATGAAGGCAGCTGGGACATTACAAATACCTTCTTTGACATACTGTATGAAACAGCACGCAGAGATGCCACGCAATTTAGAGCCATCATTTTATTTGCACTGCCCTCTGAGCATATGTTAAGCTTCACATTATAAAAATGCATTTGTTGTGCCAGTGTAATATTTTTTCCCATTCTTTGTGAGGAAAACTAAATTCCAGCCGAGGTCTCAACACAGCTGACCGCTGCCACTGCAAAGGCTCTACGAGTAGCTCCCGGCCTCAAAGAGTTTGATGACGACGGCTTCGTGTGGCCGCAGCTGAAGCGAGTCCATAGACGTCGACCCCTGGCGGTCCATTTCTGTGCTGGTAACAAACAATCCGGCCTCGGGCAGGCTGGGGGCCCAGGCGGGATCCAGAGTGTGAAGCTCAGGCCCAACGTTGAGCAGAACGAGGAAGTGGACACAGCCCCACGAGCGCAGGAAGGCCAGGATCGGCGTAGGTGAAGACGAGGCGAGAGTGGAGTTGGAGGAGGTGTTGAAGGGGAGGAAAGTGAAGGTGCCATACAGGAGCGCCTCCTCCCTGGCTCTGGAGTGACTGAGGGAGGAAAAGAGGGCTACAGCTGCATGCCTCGTCTTCTCTTTGTCCTGAAGGAGAGATGGTAAAGTCTTTCAACTTCAGCTTTATACGACTTGCCTGTTCATTTGCTGAGTCAGAGCTCAGAGACATGTTGAGGGATTTCTGCGGCGGCAGCTGGTCGTGTTACTCACAGCGCGGGAGGCTGATGCCTCCCCGTTCTGCTCCTTAAGTGATGAGGCAACGTGCAGCGAAATATTCTGTGTGGCACAAAAGCTTTCATTTGGTTTAAACGGCTTTTTAAATGGTTCGGCCAATCGACTCGAAAATATAGCTTGGTCTTCACCTGTGCTGGGTCGATGTCTTCATCATACGCGAGCACAGGTGAGCCTGGCAGGGTCATCATCAACACCAGGAGTAGCTTCTTCAAGTCGCGGGGTGTTTTACCTCCAACCTGCAGTAACGGAGCAGAAAACATTGCATCATAAAACCTAACATGACCAAATGGCGACGCGGTCGTACGGTAAATGTGCTGCATGCGTCCTACTGTCCAGCTGGGCCATATATCTTCTGTTATTTGCAGGTTTGTCTCTATAGCATCAGCAACTTCCCAAGTAGACAGGAGGTGAGGCGATGTCGGCAGTATCGACCTCATGACCACATCCACCAGAGTAACGTTGAGCTGGCTGGAGTTGTTCAGCGGAGGCAGAACCTCTCGTGTCTGTTTTACCACCATGATCCTGAAGACACAAACACACGCACTTTTTGACTCGCAGTGGAAGCACACGGCCACCGATCACTTCATGAGGTACTCCTGTTCAACTGCTCGTTCAGGGAAATATAGGGCAGCATTTGGCATTTTGCCATTTAGATATGGTCAAGATGAACTGCTGAAGTTCAAACTGAGCATCCGAATGGGGAAGGAAGGTGATTTAAGTGACCTTGAACATGCAATTGATGTTGGTGCCAGACGGGCTGGTCTGAGGATTTCAGAAACTATTGATCTGAGGTTTTCACACACAACCATACAGAGGATGATCAGAAAAAGTATCCAATGAGCAGCAGCAGTTCTCTGGGCAAGAATGCAAGTGCAACCGGTTCAAGCTGAGGCAACAGTTACTCAACCACCCGTTACATCTGAAGTATGCAGAAGAGCATTTCTGAACCCACTAAACATCAAACCTTGAGGCAGATGGATAACAGCAGCAGAAGATTACACTGGGTGCCACTCCTGTCAGGTAAGAAAAGGAAACTGAGGCTACAATTTGCACAGGCTTCACTAAAATTGGACAAAGGCAGATTGGAAAAACATTGCGTGGCCTGATGAGCCGATTTTTTTCTGCGACATCCAGACATTCGGGTCAGAATTTGGCATAAACACTGTGAACCCATGAACCCTTCCTTCCTTGTATGAATGCTTCAGACTGTTGCTGGCAGTGGTATGATGGCATCAGGGATATTTTCTTAGCACACTTTGGGGGCCACTCGTATCAACTGAGCGTAGTTTAAAACACCACAGCCTACCGATTGTTGCTGACCATGTCCATCCCTTTATGACCCCCGTGCACCATCCTCTGATGGCCACTTTCAGCAGGATAACGCTCCATGTCACAAAGCTCAAATAATCCCAAACTGGTTTCTTGAATAAAACGATGAGTTCAGTGTACTCAGATGGCCTCCACAGTCACCAGATCAGTGGAGCACCTTTGGGATGGGGTGGAGCGGGAGATCCACATCATGGATGTCTAGCCGACAAATCTGCAGCAACAGCGTGATGCTGTCATGTCAACATGACATGACAGCATCATGTAACCTCTGAAGAATCTGTCAAGCACACTGTTGAATCTTTACCACGAAAAGTTAAGGCAGCTCTGAATGCAAAAAAGGGTCCGAATTGGTACTAGCGAAGTGTACTTAATGAAGTGGTCAGTGTACATGTCCATTCCAGAACTGCACATTCAACAATACCTTTCCTCCTCCAGACTATTGAACCCCTTGAAAACACCTCTCCACACCAGCAGAGTCTGGAACATAAATATCATGTGAGGACTCAAGTTGAAGGGAATCCTACAATAGTGGGAAACACAAGACATTAATGGCACTATTTTACCTTCTCTGAATATGCTGCATCTGTGTCACAGATGGCAAAACCTGCCACACCTTGCTCCAACCAGAAATGGAGGGCCTGTGGACATAAATCTTATGTTTTAAGAAATATCATGTGTATGAGTACAAGCAACACCGAGAGAGTTTACCTGCACCGTCGCAGAGGTTTCTGGCTTCTCTGCGTCATCTCCTGCGTCTGGAGATCCTACCAGCACCACATCGCACAGGTCCAACACCACTTTGAGACCTTAGAGACCAGCGAGGAAGCCATTTTAAGATTAGATCATGCATGGGGAAAAAAACAAAACACTTCTTCTCGCTACTACTTGACAAAATGGAGCTCTTTGCTCACCTGCTTTGTTGCTCTCTCTGATCAGATGCTGGATCTGAGGCAGCGTCCCAAAGCTTTCACCAATCACAGTGAGATTTAGAGGAGACGTGTCCTTGACAAACAAGCCCTCCAGGATTAGAGCCCCTATACCCAAGGACCTGAGGTAGGGAAGCTGCTCACATAGCTCTTCAAAATAAATAAATAAAAAAAGATAAATGTTTGGAGCCAGACAGTTTAAACAGTCAAAATAAATGTGTTCCACTCTTAAGCATTTTGGTGCTTTTTATTTTATTTTTCATGCTTAATTTTGTAAGAGGCAATCTGACAAAATATAAGGTTAGCTATGTGTTTTTGCAGCTATTAGTAGCCGAAATTCCCAGAGTTTAAAAGGCAAGAAAAAAAGGAACCCATTTCATTACAAATACTGTTTTACAATCATGTGTCCAATAAGTTAATTTAAAAAAAAAAAAAATCCTTAAAGAGCTGTGTGCCTCAACATTGTCGTGTTTCCCTCCTGCAGCAGTTTAGATAACAGATTTACACACGCACAAGATTGAATGCCTTCACGTGTAGTTAGAGCACAAGTCTCCACAGCTTTGCGCACATCAGGAAGAAAAGGAATCCACGCGAGAGAAAACATCGGGACTGGATTAACATAAAAAGGTAAAGCATGTATCCTCGTTAGTGTGGAAAGTCAAAGCTTGTCAAACTGTAGGAGAGGAATAAACATGCACCACCATCAACCGACTCCCGCTTCATTATCTGATCTCGAAGCAACATGGCCCCTTTTGCAAAATCTGCTTCCATTTTTACCATCCACATCAGATTTGGGCATAATTTCCTCAACACTACTCACAGCAAACTTGCAAAGGATCAGCTGGCATTTTATTGTGAAGTGAGAAAGAATGGAGAACTAAAGGGTCCCAAAGTTTTGAGGTCTTCCATCGTGTCAATGTGAGGCACTATAGCTAGTTTTCAGCATCATGTCCAGAGCAGGAGGAGCGCTGTGACCATTTTCCTGCGCTTAAATATTCTTAAGAGTGACGATTTTAAACTACAGGCCTGCGAGAATATTGACACAATCCTGGTTCATTTTAGGGACTTTGCCACGCATCATAGTGGCCACTAGGGGGCAGACATTTGAATGCGTGAAAACCAGTGGAGCAGTCCGGCAAATGAAGCGTGAGGACTGCAGCTTGCGGCTTTGCAAAGTGTTCAGGGAACCACAGTAACAGATGCAAGTTTGCGATAAGTGGGAGAGAAGCGCGGGCGCCTCACCGTTGACGCCCCCCGACCCGCCTGCCTGCGCCCCGCCGGGCAGGTCGGGCTGCAGCTGGTAGAACAGCGACTTCTGCCACCACTTGAGCGACGTCACCTCGGGCCTCGGGCTCGTCGCTATGATGGCGATGGAGGTGGCGAGCATGGCCAGCCAGGCCAGCCAGAACAGCAGCACCAGGTAGCAGCGCGCTCTCCTCCAGCCGGGCCCCCCCGCCGCCACCTCCAGCTCCTCCTTGCTCATGGGCCGCCAGTGTTGGACCGGCTCCGGTTCGGGCTCCGGGATGAGCAGCGGCGCCGTCTCCGAGACTGCGACGCCGCCGGACAGGCCGGGGCCTGCCACGCTGCCGTACCCGCTGTGGCCCCCGGCGTTCAGAGGCATGGCTCGCGGCTGCGGGTTAGTAGTGGCCATCGTTAAACTCAGGAGGCCTGCGGAGAGTCAAGTGGCACAGCGGCTCGCTCTCTCTGCAGGCGCCCGGCATGCACCTCGGCATTGGCCCCGCCCCCAGCCTCCCCCCACGGTTACACCTGTTTCACACAGGTGTTTTAATTGCATCAGAGAGCCGCCCTGATCAGCTGGCCAGGTTCACTGGCGGCTCGTTAGGAGCCTTCAGGCCGACTGGCGTCTTTTGAGGGCTGAAGCCAACTGGCCGCTTTAACTTTAATACTGCATTTATCTGCGCTTAAAACAACACGAGAACAATGTCAGCTTGAATAAATAAATGTGCCCAGCACGACTTGTGAGTATGCTTTCATATGGTTGGAGGGATCACATGTTTCCATATCTTTTAAACTAAATGGGGATAGCTAAGACTGAACCTTTTTTTTTTTTCATTATCACATCTCTCATGTCTGGATCTCATCTACATTGTAAATCTTGGATCCTGTCTTTATTTTGTATCTATCCATTCTGTGCATTGGTGTCATAGGTTTGGAATTCTACACACAGATTTAGAAACACGCAGCCGTAAAAGTGGCCTTCAGAGGCTACAAGATAACGTCAAATACACAAATACAAACGCAGATTGAGACCATTTGTCATCCGTGAGGTATATGAGATATGAAATGACATTTTGCAGACAAGGTTTTCAGTCCCTGGTTCCGGGGGCCTCTGGTGGCCTCAGAGTTCTAAACAGCTGCTAGCTGTAGACAGGAAACAGACAAATTCAGTCCTGGCAGGCTCCAGCTGTGCTCTAAAGTGCGAGAGTCCTGAGGCACCAGCCAAGCCATTTTGTCCCAACGCCGCGAATCTAAATACCATCCAAGCACATCCATTACTCACATGTTCTGTCTTCCCCCAGAGGTCCTCTCCTTCTCTTCCTGTTCCACCTCGTCCACAAGTGGTATCAGCGGAGCCGCGCCGCCCCGGCTGGAATATTTGAGCGATCGGACTCGCAGAGCGTGAGGAGGTGAGAAGGGCGCTCCGTCCAATAAAAGCTCTGCTGCGACAATTAATACAGAGGTGCTGATCCTCAGCACACCCTCACCACATATTCTGAAAGACACATGACTGCTACACGTAGCCCGCTGCGCCCCCCCCCTCTCCCCTTTTTGTCATTTTAAACTTCAACTTTAACCACTTTTTTTGTACTTTTTGTTTGAAGTGAAATGTCTTTAGAGCCTCAGTGGAATGTAGGTTTTTGAATTCTTTTTTATTATTGATTTTAACTCAAGCCCACATAATGAGATTCAACTTTTATTGATAAAACATTTAACTGAGAAATCAAGAAATTAAGCACCTTAATTATTAATGAGACTTTAATTAGTTGCACCCACAAACTAAATGTCGCCAAACTGAACATTAAAAATGCTGTACAGTATGTGCCTTTTGGGTGTCAGCAACACATAAAAAAACAAAAAAAAAAAGAAAAAAAAAGCATCACTCGATGGCCACTATCATTTTACAGTATATATCAGCAATTATAGATTATCAGTGCTTAATCAGATTGATAACATGGCAATGCAACTCTTAAAACAAAGTCACGTAACTCATCACACACCCGGTAAAAGTGACACAGGGAGCACGTTTTATGAGACGAGTGCTAATTCCTGGGAACATCTCATCCTTGCACCAGAGGACGACCCTCCACCTCCTCCAATCACTGTCTCCAGCTCTCTCCAGCATTCCTTATCCTTTTGTGTCTCACCCTCTGGCTTTCTTCTCTCCCGACATACGTTTATGTGCTTGCAATAACAAGTCATTGCTATTCATATCACCTTTGCTCTCTGACAGCGTTGTGCAAACTAATAATTTACTGACAACGTTGCATCTGGAGACTGATACACACGCCGGCCACGTGTGGAGAACTGTTTTTGTAAAAGGTGCAGCACAATTTAGGTTTTGGCCTATTGTTGCTTTAGAACAAGGATAGTCAGATTGTTTCTTCACTTAACAGCTGCCTTACACAGAGGCACTGTATGGTTAATATATATCAACGGTCCTGTCAGTAATAGACATTTTTTTTAAGATGTAACTCCAGTATTAAAACAAACAAAGCAGTGAGTATCAGATTGATTTTAATTGGCCAAATATTCCTGGCCCAAAGAGAATACATCACATAAAGAATTGTCATTGTCTTTGTGCTCGTCTATAACATCAAGTTTCTCATTAAAACTGGTCTCCATGCAGATGGGGAAGCTGACAGCGATGCTGTTTTCATGGGAACAGTTTTAGTTTGAGTCCTCCTCCGATCCTTCGATGTCCTGAAATGCCACAAAACGGTATTATTAGTAACACTGAATGTCTGAGCAGTGTAGATGGTCTCTTTTGCAGACGGGCAGTTACGGAGAGCAGAAAGTACTTTTATGTCATTCTAAAAGTCAGTTGTAGCTGTAAATAATTGAACATCAAACTTGCAATTCATAGTATCTTCTTTAGTTTTACATACAAAAAAATAAAATTGTTAATGTGCAAAAAGATGTGTATTATTTAGAGTTGTTAATCTATATAAACTTTATGCTGCAGGCACACTCACTAACTTGGACATCAAGCCCTGCTCACTAAAGCAGAATGCAAACACTATTAATGTTGTTGTATACTGCGCCTGTACTTCTGTACTTCTGCTATGACAAGTATCATTGCGTGCCATGAAAAAAATGCCTGTTGCCATAGTATTACTGACACACCTGTCACTTATTTTTGCAATTTTGTTTGATTAATTACTTCGACTACACAGGGTAGAGCTGCAACTATTAGTTAGTTGTGTCATAGAAAAAAAATGAGCTTCAGCCCCTCAGAGAGAGAAGTCCAAATATGAGTACTTTCTGCTTTTCAGACATAACAAATAGAATATATTAAAAATTTTGGCCAGACCTTGGATCAAACAAGACCTTTGTTGACAGCTGTTTTGGCTTTATTGTAAAGAATATTTTTCCCTGCTTCCTCCGGAAGTGAGCAATCAGTTAATCAAGAAAATAATGAGCAGGAAAACTCACTAACCACCTATTTATAACCATAATACACTGTTAAAAAGATGAGGCCACACAAGCCATCTTTAAATTATCCAGTAAGAGAGAAATGCAGCAAATCCACACGAATATGACAAGCTGAAAAAGAACTAATTTAATAAGTAACTAATGATTCTCTGCCTGAAGGCTAAATTTATAAAGCACGGACTTACCATTGGCTCCTGAGTCTTTACAGCCATAATATGTTTCTCATATGCAGACATGATACAGTCTCGCCTGCATAAAGATAAATAGCAGTGCTTTAACATTGATTCATGTGTTGATAGTCTAACATGTTCCAGTAGGTTTTTGATCGTTCTCACTTGCTAGTGATGCCCCCTCCTGGTGGAAGTCCTGGCATGTCTTCTGCAGCCAGGAATTTGATCACATACAAAAGATCAGGATCCTCATCTCTGGACCTCATCATCTGAATAATCTCTGTAAAATGGAATCGTAAAAACAATACATTTATGAACTAAGGAGAGAGGATTATGTTAGAGTTTTGAATTCGAAGGAACTGTTGAGCAAAAAAAAAAAAAAATTACCTTCTACTTTCACATCAATGTGTCGCTCCAGCGCTGCCTCCTGCTGCAGTGCCTCTTGTGACACCTGGGGGGCGCCAGTGAAGCAGACGATGATGATGCTGATGTTATCCAAGCTGCCCTACAGAGAGAGACATTAGAGAGCATTAGAGTAGTACAGTAATTAAAGATTAAAGAAGTGCTCAGTACTGGACTATTTAAGGACCCTTTACAATGCCAATTAAAATTTCAAAATATTTGATGAACTTTAGAAATTGTACTTAAGCAGTAAATCTTCCACCCTAAAGTATAACTTAGTTTAAATTAGTTCCACTGCAAACAGATTTCACAGTAAGCTGTATATTATTACCTCAGTAAATCAGTCATATACTTAAATAAATGACACCTGTTTAAACTTTATGTTCACAATCCTTGTGTCGTTTTCTTTTACATGTTTTCAAATGCAGGACTTTTACATGTAGTGGTATTTGGGTAGATACCACTACTTCCTTCACATGCTGATTAAGAACTCGTAGAATATTATTAGAGTTCTCTGTCAGGTTTGATGGGACTAATTTTGGTTTATTCTTATGGGTTTGATTGTTTTGATGCAGTAGAGAAACAATGTTGCCACAATTGATGGTAATTGTATGGATAATATTGCTGTTAATTACAGTGTGAAATCAGCATTTAGGAATTTTCTCAAGTGTGTGACTCAGAAAAAAAAAATGCACCTGCCATCAACTTCCCATCCTTGCAGGGTCATGACCAACAGCCATGGCAATGACATCACACAGTTGAGGAGCGCGGATCAAGGTGTTCTGGGACATGCAGTGTTTCAGCAGGCACTGTAAGCTATTTAGGTGAAGTAAATAGAGGCCCCTTTTTGGCCAGGACAAACCCTCTGAGCTGGTGTATATTGAGCTCCAACACTGACCTTTTGTCAACACATCACACACAGTCTTAATCTGAGCCATGTGTAGCTTCTCTTTCCTCCTATCCAATGTCTCAGGATGCCTTAATACATCTATTTATAGTGCGAGTGAAGGGCACGTCAGTGTTCACAGTTAATAACAAGCATTAAGAGGCCCCGCAGGAGAAATCTGCTTACGTAACGCCAGTGTAATTCCCCCTCACAGACACCCTGCCCACCACGCCCCCTTCTTAATGTAAAGCTCTCCATTCATGAATCCACCTGCCGCAGCACCGCGTGACGCCAACGAGCTGCGTTGGGTGAAAATGGCGCCGAGTTCTGCTGAGCTAAAGTGTCATGGTGATAAAGCTGCAGGCAGCGGGGAATTAAGAAGCTCAGTTTAAATTTTTGCAGGCTGTATGATATTTTTATGAGCTACAACTCTGGTCTTCACTTGCAGAGAAGAAATATGAGAGCAATAAAAGGCATAGAGGACTGGTTCACTGACAGTCCGGAGGATGCATGAATGTTAAATTTAAATGTCTTGTGCATTGGATTAGTTTTCCATCTTTACAACTTTAAGTTGTTGAGTCTCAGAAGCTCTGGTTTTTTTCTATCCACAAGATTAATTTATGTAGAGCAAACCTATAGGCCCCTATTGCATTTATTTCAAATAGGAGTAAAAGACAAATTTTCGAATGACTTCTGTCACTGTGTCAGTACTTTGATGCTATTGGCTAAAATGCGCCTGCAGTGCTGATAGAACTCTGGCCTTTTTTCATTTAGATTTCCAAAGGGTTAAAGGTTTATACTTCAAATCTCATCAAAAGGTCGATTTTCTGTGGTGCTTTCAACCCTAACCCTGACCCTTTCAAATTTTTCAGCTAAATCTCCTCTCCCCCTCTCCTCCTATCTGTCTTCCTTCTTTCTCTCCATCCTACTCTGACTCCGAGCATCTGGGTGGTGGCAAAGGGACTAACGTCCGTTGGCCTGTGCCTTGCCTTTATCTCTTGCAAAAACTGTGTTGTCTTTGGTCAATATAGAGGAGCATTGAGATCTCCACTAAACTCACCCTTTCAAATTTCAACAGTCAGAGTTGTAACTTTTGATATTTTGAGCATTTTACGGAATTCTCCCCTGCGCTGGATAAAAGGTGAGATTGAAAATGAACTGTTCATCTTATAAACAATCTCATTTCACAGCTCTTGACCGTTTGAGCTTTCTATTCTTACAGCTCAAAAATGCATAAGTTTCGGTGCCAAAACCAACAAATCAGAAAATCACTGTTGTTTGTATCATAAAGTCACAGTCTATATTTGCCCTTAGTCATGGTAACGATGCCAACAGTTGTCTCTATGCTGAGGTGCCAAAACACTGACTCCTGTCTGAATTTCGGTCTGTTTGGCGTTCCAGTGACTTCCAGTGAGTCTTGATCATCGGGTCAAATTATTTTACTGTCAAATCAATAACCACAAGAGAGTCTGGCTGTATCTGTTAGTATAACATTTCATCGAAGCCCTTCTTTTTTGTTAATGATCATTGTTGCCCTTTGCTTGTTCACTAAAATGGAGCTGACATCTCACCTTGTACAGACAGAGGTCGATGACTTGAGTACAAATTTCCCTCAGGTCATCGCACACTTGCAGACGATTGCGCACAAAGGCGCACAGTTCCTCGTTGCCAATGGCATCCCAAACACCGTCACATGCCAGAATTAGGAACTCGTCCTCAGGCATCCTCTCCAGCTCGTACACTTCTGGCTCCGGCGACACTAGCTGCTCAGTCTGCGGCCTCCAGTCCACCTCCTTGAAGTCAAAGTCTCCCAGTGCTCTGGAAACAGCCAGCGAGCCGTTCACTCTCTGCAGGGTCACCGAGCCTCCGGCGTTCTGGATGCGCTCTTTCTCTCTGGGGTTAAAGGGCTTGTGGTCTTCAGTGTAGAAGACCACCTGGCGGTTACGGCAGAGCAGAGTGCGCGAGTCCCCACAGTTTATGAAGTAAATGTGGCGCGGGGAGATCATGACGGCCGCTGCAGTGGAGCCACTTCGATCCCAGTTGTCCTGGCGAGCCAGTTTGTGCATGTGTCGATCAATGTCCAGGAAGCCCTCACGGATCCCCTCCTTCACCTGCTCAGGGTCTTCGTTTGCTTTCACTCCACCTGTGGGGGAAATGGGATAAAGATGACACCATGTAGTTTTGAGCATATTGTTTGCTTCTGTGTGACTTGTAAAATGCCAGGCTCCAACACCCAGTCGCCTCAAACTCGAAGGCCATGATACATCCAGTCATCCAGTAACGTGTTGTGTTGTATTTAACACTTTAGGTCAGGGTAACAACATGGCTGACACATTACTAATGATCGTTTGCAGTAGATAGTCTTTTGGAACTGTGGAGTTTATAAGTCTTTTTAAGCAGGAAAGCCTCTCTGACATTAAAAATCCTCTTTTTTGGGCGCCATGACAGGCAGCCATACCGACACTTACAGACTGAGGATTAGAGCTGCTCGTGTAATTATGGTTGGTAAGCTTCTCTCGTGGGGAACCAATCAGCTCACGGTTCTAAATGTCAAATATAAAATCTGATATCTGAATAAATGTGAGCAGCTGTGTTATGTTGTATTATTTGAAATAGCCCTGCTAGGACAGAAAAAAACTATTATAGTATTCAGAATGTATTGCTTATAAGCATATACCAGTATTGCATTTGTTTATATTCACTAGTATTCTGTATTCAGTAGTTTTTATGAATATCTTATTGATCTGCGACTTAGTTATCATCTTTAACAGCAAAATCTGGTGAAGTAGAGCACCAACTCCTAAATCAAGTCCTCTCCCACTGAAAACCTATATTCATAAGACAGGTTCTACCATATTTGGGCATGTTAAGTCATAATACAGCAAGTTCCAGGCAATTGACCTTCAGAATACAAGTTCTCATCAAACCTAGGAAATGCATCCTTCTCAAACAAAAAAACTAATAGTGTGCTGACTGCACCAGCGCAAGTCCAACCATCGTCATTGATTATGTTCATTTCGTTGTTCTACCTGTGGCCAGGATGTGACCCAGCAGGTTCCTTGAGCAGTACTGTGCCACCGTGGTTCCGGCATGTCCGTCAAACACAGCAAAGTACGCCCACTCTGTCAGCTCTCCTCTCAGCTGAGGCATGCAGGTGTGGGCGTCCTCCATCTGAGCCCTCCAGCCCTGCATGCTCGCCAAAGCGTAGTTCAGCCCGGACTGGGAACCCCCCTCTGACACATGTTTCTCCAGGATGGGCCTCTCCAGGTAGGGGCTCGGCATTGATTCGTCCTCGTCCAAATTTTCCTCCTCCTCAGGCCCTCTTTCCCTGGTCCCCCCTTTGAAGAAGAAGGTGACCATCTTCTCCGTTTCTTTGACCAAGTGGCGGAGGAAGGACGGCACCTCCACATTGCTGGCCCTCCTGGCGGTCCTCATCACCCCGCGGAGCCTGTGCTCAAGCTTCCTGCCCGACCTGCCCGCAGACCGCCTCCTCCTGGTGCCCCTCTTGCGGCGCTGCGTTTTCCGCAGCAGGTCCAGCGCAACAGTTGGGCTTTAATCACCCCAGCCAGGTAAACACAAAGTTGTTTGAGCAATCAAAATAAAATTGGTGTCGGTTTTCCATCAAGAAAGTGCCATTTTTGCATCTTGAGCCACTGTGTAGAGTTTGAGAATCTCTCCGTTGCTCCTTATGCTTGACAATAAGATGTCTTTCTCTGTTTGTTTTTCTGCTACCCTCCCTCTCCTCTTAACCGCTCCTGTTTTAGCTTTGAGCTTCTATTGGCCCGTCTATTTCTGTTGTCTTATCCCCGTTCTCTGGCCCCGCCCTCCTCTTGTCCCTCTCTCCGTCTGTGACACAGTGGATATAAACCTGACAGCCCCAATGACCTGTGCCTGCACACATGCACGGATTACAAGCGAGACACTTTACACAACAAGCAGGGAACCACATTTTTGCCAAGGTGTCAAAAAATAAAACGCGTACCATGTTAAGAGAACGTTGCTTTATTTCCAGTACTGCAGACTTGTATCCATTGCAGATATCCTTTTTTTCTTTTCTTATGACGGATTAGCAGGACTGAGAATCATCCCTGACATGACATTCTTGACCACACGTCTGTAGGGGCAGCTGATCCTGAGCTCTCAGCCAACTCAGCCACACCAGCTTCATCTTTAGAGGATGTTTGCTTGGCTTGACCTGTTTTGCTGAGGGCTGTTTCCAGAAATGACACTCAATTTTAAGCGAACAAGTGCCAAAAGTCCTTAAACGGCACAGTAAAGTTCTAGTATTAGAAGGCATGCACAATGATATTCGACTCTTTTTAAATCAGGTTTTCTGTCACCACTACAACTCCAATATTTTCGTGTCCAATATGATAATTCATCTTCAAGACGATTCAGAGGTACTCAGACAACAGGAGTCTGTTTTCACATTTTGCTGCTGAAAGGTAAAGTTTCTGTGAGTTGACGATATGTACTTATGAACACGATTTCTAACATCACAACCACAGCCAATTGTGGTCCAGTACTTTCATACATTTTTATATGTAAACTTGAGACATCTACAGGAAAAAAGTGTTTTAAATTAGAAATATTTGCATTTTCACACTTATATTCATTCAATTCGTTCTTCGGGGTATAAACATCTGAGGAGTGGATTCTAAAAATTGCAAAGTACACTGCTGGGTCCATGGTGTGCCACGACAGCTGTGTGTCATAATCTCTTTAGCTGCTGTGTATTTGGGTTTGCTGTCCTGGTTTACTTGTGAAAACTCTTGTGGTGTAACTACGTATGTGTGAGCCATAAGCAGGACTAAACCGTTCATCAGCTGATGTTTGTTTCTGCAAGTCACTGGCAGTGTTCCAGGTCAAAGTGTGTGTGTGTGTGTGTGTGTGTGTGTGTGTGTGTGTGTGTGTGTGTGTACCTATATACAGTCACTAAATACTAACAGGATCTGTGAGACCATCTAGATTACATGGTTTTTGCTGCAGCTTTGAACAAATGAATTGTGATCCTTTGACTGTGAGCTTGCTGGCCTCTACGTCACACTGAGTCATAGATATTTATGTCTTGCCTCCCAAAACTAAGACCCACGTTTCCTGTGAATCTTAATAATAATTGTTTTTTGTTTGTTCTTTCTTCAAAGGATGTTGCCTTCTCTGTTCACGTTAGATTATCAATGTGCAGTTTTCTAACCAGCTTCAACCTGTGTCCCGTACATTTCCGGCCACATGGGGGCAACACAGCAACAGTATACATCCGTATAATATAGTCTTTACATTTGACGTGGCCTGACAAGCCTAAGTGGACAGTAGCCTGATTAGACATTTGCCATCTATGGAGCATCCTCTTGGCATTTATTGGAAGTCATGTTTTGATCACCTCACACAACTAAGTCTGGTAGTCCATCTCCGTTTAGCTCTGCTTTTGGTCTCCACGATGGTCTCACTCTGTCCAGGTGGTAAGTGCACACATGGGCGGTCTTTAGAGCTCTTCTCTGCAGTTGAAAATGCTGTGAGAGATGATGGTGACCTAAAACAGTGAGCTTCAAGTCATCAAAAATATACTGAGTTGGAAGGGAACTGCAGAGTTGTCTTTCACTTAAAAGTGCAATCATGTAATCTATGAAAATATAAAAACAGTTGAGTTAGCCGCGCGAGGCGTTGCCCACTTTTAAATGAAGTGTGAGAGCCAGACTTTTATACCGCTCCCCTTTTTTCATTTTTAATCTTGTTTTCTTTCGTCTTGCATTTTAGTTTCATTGTCGTATTTGATATATTAAATATAAAGCTTTGATTATGTCTATATAACGTGTGATGCTAGGTTAAATCAAAGAGGCTGTAATGTTATTTTACATCTCCTGCATTCACCCCGTTTTCGTTGTTTGTTTTTTTTCATGATAAGGCTTGCAGGAGCGTCTGTTACAGCTGCACACTGCCCCCTGCTGGTTAGACTTCACTTGACAGCTTACAAAGGCTTTTAGCTGAGGGAGCCTGTACAACACAATATTTACTCTCCATTCACCTTCCATGATTTGATTTTTTTTTTTTTTTTTTTTTTTTGTAGGATTGTGCTTTAGGAAAAAAATTGGTTTGATAATGAAACATAAAACTCAAATATGGCAAAGTTGCTCATAAAATATATCAATGACCCTCACATGTTGGTCAGCCCCGAGCCTCGTCGCAGTGACCAGTTTTCAAATGCACCTTTTTGCTTTTTCCACGCATGCTTGCTCACGTTGCTGTCCTGCATTATTGATGACTTATTATTCCTTCATGCCTCGTGATCCCGAGATGACACACGTTAGCTGTGAATGGGCGATGACGACAGGCTCAGACAAAACACAAGAACCGCACACCCTCCTGCTTTTCCCTCTCTGTCTGTAGCTGCATACGCTACTACCGCTGCGGTCATAGCCATGCAAGAGTAGGCAAACAGAGGAGGGTGGAGAGGGGGAGGATGGTGTAGAGGAGAGGATGGTGGAGTGAGGCAGGGCGGGGCTGCTAAATGACAGAGCAGGAGGCAGGAGCTGGAGGGAGGGAGCTGCTCAACACACAGCCATGAAACGCAGGCAGCAGGAAGAAGAGAGAGGGAGAGAGTGTATCTACAGGACGTGAGTGCAGAGGAGGCGGGGGGGGGGTCTTCCAGACTGGATGGGCCCAGCGATGCCTTGATGGAGTATGGGCCAGGTTTTAGGATTCTCCCACTGCCGTGAGTCTGCTCTCGTTCTGCCTTTTCCATCTGTTGTTGTTGTTGCTGTACATGTGAGATGTGCCTCATCCTGCCATTGTGTATTCCAGCTCAGCATCTTTCCTTGCTAACTGCTGTGAGCATCATAAGTGTTAGCTCACCCCTCCACCTTCTCATCCTCCGTGCTCACCATTCCCCCCTGCTGCTGATATCTTTTAATAAACACATGGCTGCATGGGTGGCTGCTGTGCAGAAGCAGACCTTTATTTCTTTTTTTCTTTTTTCTTTTTTTGCAGATATTTATGTTGCTGTGTATGCTCTGCAGGCAGTTATGTCCAGAATGTAATATTATTCCCTGAAAGCATCTGTTGTGCTCTCATGTCATTAATATTATATTCCCTACAGTTAAGTTAAAGTGGTTTAAAATCATTTGCAGGTGCTTGTGCATGTGCAGAAACGACTGTGCTGCTTGCATTATTTTGCCTGGCTTGATTTCTAAGCTAATGACATGCCGGCTATCTAATGTCGTAAAGGCCTTTAATGCTGCCAGGTTAGCATTGGAAGGACACACATATTCACATATTCATCTATGATGTCACACGTAGTTGCATTCATTATGTTAATGATTTGAGATGCTGTTTTGCAGAGGTTAATATTTATTGATCAACCTCAATATTTCAAAGGGGAATATTGTGAAGTAGGGGGCCAGCGATTTGGTTTTCAGGGACTTACTAATCAATAAATCAGAACAAGCTGTTGGAGTGCTTTTCTGGCTTCTATTTACTTTGGGTTACCTCACAAACTGTAAGTAGGATCATTTCAGAAGCACCACCGAGGTGAATGTGAGACTGAATAGGCCATGAGCATGTAAAAGTAGCATCAGTATGTTTGGTTTTGCCTCTGACCATCTTTTGTTAATACAGGCTGATCACTGAATTCATTTAAGATTCCAACTTTGCTGTCTTCCAGAGGAATATGGCTCGGTGGCATCCACTCCAGATTCAACGCCTCCGTGCACCGATGGTACGAAACAGGAGCTTGACACTGACACTGGCAACATTTGTCACACAGCAATGATACAACACGTAGATTCGTGCTCTCCGGAGATCAAACACAACACTCGTATCATCTATCCAATGTCTCTCCCAACTGCAAAATCAAGCACTCAGGATCCACAGGTGAACGCAGACATATTTTGATCTCTTCAAAGAGGGTTTCATCCTCCGATGTCGTCACCTTTTTTCTGTCAGACAATTCTGGGTGCTTTCAACTCTCTACTTATCAAAAGCAACATCACACTCTTTGCATGCACTATTAGTCACACTGCTTGCAGGCGTCCGTGTAATTGAATAAACTGCTGAATGTTGTGAATTGACCCTCTGCTCAGAGTTTGCCCTGTTCCTCTATACTAAGTGTCTTTTTTTGTACACACTTATCTTCCCTTTATGCCTCTATTTATGGTGTTTTCTTATCTCTGTTTATGTGCTTATCTGCCTTTGTCTCCATCCAGGTGGAAATGAGGAATCTGAGATGTATGAGCTGCAAACAGCTCGGGAGTGGTCTGAGGATGAGGAGGGGGGAGATGGAGATCCAGATGATGATGAGGGACTGGCTTCATCCCCGTCCATCTGGGGCACGCCACGTCAAAACTCCTTTGAGCTGACTTTCTCGTACATCGCCATCGCCGAGGCTGAGGCTGTTGGAGCCTCGCGAACCTTCCGTGACAGGCGCAGGGGCGGCTCTCGTGGAAGTCGCACTTCCTTGATTCGTGCGGACACCCTGGAAACACTGCTGGACTCACCCGATGTAGACTGGGACCCCCAAGCCTTCCTAAGTCAGGAAGAAGAGGAGGAAGCCTCAGAAGGGCAAGAGAGGCTAGGTGAGAGGACAGCCAGCACTGCGTGGAGGAGGGAGCAACAGCTTTGCAGACATACTGAGACTATTACAATCCAGCCCTCTCCCCAGAACCTGGACCCAGAGTCTCAAGGGGGGGACGCAGGAATCCAAAGAGAGGAGAGCAGTCTGACTCAGATTGCCCAGCCTCCATCTCCATCATCCCAGCAACAGAGCCCCTCGCAGATACTTCAGGGTGAGACAAAGAGGGAAGGCGGAGAATGTGGGAGGAAGTTGTGGATTTCATAATAATACCGTGTTCAAGACTGCCCATGATGCCCCAATGCTTTGGCTCAGCTTTTGTCAGCATCGTGTGGCAGCTTCGAAACACTTTTTAGAATCTCACCTTTCTCACAACTGTCTTGACAAATGTGCTCCTTGCTGTATTGTCATTGATTTGACTTCTAAGACATGTCAAATGTCTCCTGAAGAAATAGCCCAATATTCTTGTATTTCAACACATTCTTAAATGACTGTTTGGAAAATTTAAGAGTTTCAAGAGTCATTAAGGTTTATTAACTCTCTGGTTTTTAATTTTTTTTTTAAGTTTTACTTTCCCAAATAATGTTTGTCAAATTGTGATACACCAGTCAATTACATAATCTCGTTTGAGAATAAGTATTGTTCTGCTGAGGTGGACTTCTTCAGAGACAGATGCCAACTGAAAACACATTTAGTGGAACCCTTAAAGGAAGAGCCCAGCAACTGTTGTGATCTAAGCGAAAATGCAGTTCTCTAGGCGTCATTATTTGTTGTCTCGTTATAGTTTCCAGTACTTGAAGTAGCTGCTCTTACATCAGACCAAAATACAATGTGGAAGACCTTAAATCACACACAGCAAATCATTTTTCAAACGAAATACAATTTTCTTTGATGATATACATAAATATTTTAGTTACAGACCCATAACTGATGTCTGCTTCCACAGATTTACAACGGTCTTTTTTTCAGTCCACATTTACTGTCTTAGACATAACATATTAATATAAAAGGTCCACCTTATTTCAGCTACAGCATCCTTTCCAGAGTAACAAATCTTATTTTGACACATTATTTAACTCCATAATTACATATTTAGAATGAACTCTGACAAACCATCAGCAGACTCTCCATATCTTCTAATCTGGTTCATATCTTGTGTTCTAATCTGCTTCACAACAATAGTGGAAACTGTGATTTTAAAGAGGCATCATCAAACTGGCCAGACAGGGTTACGGGTTACAGTGATGATGCCATCATGACAGTGACTTCATATTCTGTTTCCCGGTAGCAACGACAGCCTCATCAACCCCAGAGCCAGAGTTTCCCGTCACCACGGAAACCATTTCAGTCCAGCTTCTAACATCTGTGCGACCCAGAGGCCCCCCGTTCTCAGCAGCTGCCATTGGCCTAAACTCTCAGGAACAGTTGGTCAACGATCACTGGTTTTCAGCCCTTAACCAATCAGAGGACCCGACAGTATGCACCCACATAGCAGGTACACGATTTACATCAGTGTCTTAACCTTAAATTTACATCCGTATTCCTCTGCCCTCTTCCCTAAAATGATGCATTAAATAAGTAAAATATCAGATTGCACTTTGAGCCTCCAGGAGCCGGAAGATGAAGATACACATTCATCCCTGGAAGGCCTTCCTGTTCATGGTGTCTCCATGGTAACTCTCTTCCAGGGTCTCAGGAATGATTAGTCGATTGTGCAGAAAGTGCTCCTGTCATTGGTTGAGTTTTTGGACAGAGGCGCTGTCTGTGCTGCTGTCAGAGTGTATCACTGACAGAGAGGTAGCTGTGCGGCTCATACATGCAGGTTTTGTTGCCCTGTTGTCGAAGTGAGAAAGAGAGGATGGCACTTTAAGTGGGCCGTCACTCAGGAAAGAGCTCAGTTTTATTTTAGTGGATTGGGGGGAGGGGCAGTAGACCCCCAGACTGTTGATGAATGTGTGGTCAGGCTGATGACAGTCTTTAAGGTGTCCTGGATAAATAGCGCACATGAACCTTTTGATGCATCATATTTCTGCTGTTTTTATTACTTGGTTTTGCAGCTCAGTATCAAACCATAATGCTTTTTTTGGAGACTTAAATTTATCTGGTACCGATCTTTGGTCTCTAGTATCAAAAGCCAAGCTGTTGCAACATATTTCAGGGGTTCACTGGTGAACATACAGTTTTAATCTCTTTGGAATCAAGTGACCATCATTTCGCAGTGCACTTAAATGAGGTAATCTTGAAATCCACTGTTCATGTTACCGTTTTAATCAGTGGTTTCTTTCATAAAGTTTGTCTGGGTGACACAACAGAAGGAAACCCCGGTTCTCTTGTTTCAGGCGATATGAATATCAACACCAACCTCTAAATCCATTTTCAAAGTAATACCATGAGTTGATTTATTTTCATTGAAAGGAAGAGGTCGGTGAATTTGTGATCATCTCTCTACGCATAAACCTCTTGGAGTCTTGGAGTTGGGGGTGGGCAGTGTTGCCGACGTGATTATTTTGGGCTGTCAGGCCTTTGGACTGCTGAGCGAGCAGGGGATGGCCAAAAACAGCTCTCAGTGTCGAGGGGAGCTCAGCTGGACAGGAGGGGCGACAGAGGGTGTGAGGGGAAGCACTGGAGCGGCAACCAAAATGGACAGCAAAGGTGAGCAGTTGGACTTGATGTGAATACGGGCTCATTTGAGACCAAAGTTTTCACATATGCAGGCAACGTTTGGGTATTTGTTCACCATCTCGAGCGGCCCGTGAGCTGCTGATTTCATTGGCCAGCGAGCAGAGCGGAAGGAAGCCGCGAGCTCATGTGTGAAGGGGGGGAGAAACCTCCACTGATCTTCAGCAGTGGACAGTTTTCAGGAGTTTGTCTGGTGGAGGAATGATGTGAATGGAGGAGATTTCTGCGATCATTTCGCGAGCAGAATCCCGGGGGACAGCTGCCTCCATCAGCCGGAGGTGTGTTTGGCTTTTACAGCAGTTCAGATGAGGCTGGGTATTTTCCTCACTGACGCCGCCAGTAGTTTAAAGTAGCACGAGCCGTTCAAACGGGAACTGTTGCTGTTTGCTGCTAGCAGTTTTTAGGCTGCAGTACTATGAGATCTCCTGGGAACATGATTGACCTGGGCTGGTGTTGTCCTAATGTTCTCAGCATGTGAAGAGAGCCAGGTAGTGGATGGAGGCGATGCTACTCTTTTTTTGTTGTTGTTGTTTTGGCGATTTCGCTGTTTATTGTCCTCGTTTCTCTGTGAGAATTCAAGGATATGCTGTATTAGGTCTCAGTGGATAATGTGCACTATGTGACCACTTGTGCGGCTTTTAAAGTTTGACACTTAAAAAGATGTGATTATTCGCTTTTTTTTTTGCAGAGAATTAGATGTGTCTCCTATCTTTAAATATACAGCCAGTTAGCTTATCCTAGACTGGAAACAGCTTTCTGGTCTTGCTGGAAGGCGTGTCAGGTAGAAAAAAAAATTGCTAGGCAACTAGAGGTTTAAGTAAGTGCTAGAGGTGCTGGGAGATGTGTTGTGTTTCCAGTCTTTATGCTAAACTGGATAAAGATGAGTGAAAGATAAATACAGGGATGAATGACTCCCTCTAGTACAATGTCCATGTCTTTAAGAGGAGAAGTGTACAAAGATGCTGTCAGTCCAGGTTACATTGTTCTAATGTTGAATTCGCCGCCTGCTCTGTTCTGTGTCAAGCTGCTTAGTAACAGTGTCCCAGAATGAGAGTAGCACACACAAACACGTTGGACAGGTGTCTTCCAGGGGCATTATGGGTATTAATTGTGTGCACTCTCATTTCTAAATAATCCACTCGCTGTCACTGTGTTACATTCAAAGAGGCTCCCCTTTGTTCTAATGCCGAAGCTCAGCGATTCACTTGATGACACCAGCAGTTACATCTGACGTCCCAGCCTCACGCAGCACAGCCTGCAATGACACTGAGCTCCGGACTGTAAGAAAAATGAAAGAATCATACGGTCGACTGTACATACTGTAGTACAGTGTGGCTCTACAGACGCCTCAGTATCCACGGCAGCTGTTGCTAGGTGACAGCAAGGGTAGCCAATAGGGTGTAGAAAAGGGGCCGCTTATGGTCTGACGACTGTCAGCAGGTGCCACGAAAGGCTGCGTTTAAATTCTCTACGACCGCTTGCTTCCCTCTCTCATCTGAGGGCTAAATTTAGCCGCAGCCGGAGCCTGACGTGTCCTAAGAGCTGCTGTGTGTGTGTGTGTGTACTTGCATTCGTGCGTGCGTGCTTGTGTGTGTGTGTGCGTGCTTGTGTGTGTGCGTGCTTGTGTGTGCGTGCTTGTGTGTGCGTGTTTGTGTGCTGCCATGCTGGAGGCTGCAGATCCCTCTGCTTCGTGTCTCCCCCTACCACTTCTCTGTTCTCCCCTCGCCGTCTATTCACATGTCAGATCTGCTAAATCCTCCTGCCACTCTTTCTGTCCATACTTTCACCCAAAGTCAGGCAAAAGCTGAGGAGGCTGCTGCTGCTGCTGCTGCTGCTGTTGTTCTGTATCCAGGAAGGATGCAGCAACTACATTCCCCAACTTCCTTTGCTTTCAGCTTCGTTCAGCTAGAAAACCTCCAGCTTGTATTTCTGGAAGCGTCATATTTGCATGTGAACAATATTTTAAACGCTCAGTCAGTACGCTTCCTCTAGCCTGCTCCCAGGCTTTTGAATCAAAAAATGAAAATGAAAATGAAAAGGAGATGCAGTCTGATTATCAATCCACACAATTTCTAAAGCCACTTGTATATTTTCCCTCCTGCTTTTTATACTTAGTTGCTATGTCTCTCATCCTTTCTCTTGTCCATCATCATCATGTCCATTTTTAACCTTTCTTCTTCTAGTTCTCAAGTTCAAAAGCATATTTGAGTAGCTTCAGAGGCACCGTAAGAATGAAATGAGAAGTGTAAAAATTTACATTTTTTCCCCCATCCTTTTTCCCGCTTCAGTGATGGACATGATCTACTGGAAGGACACGGAGCGAACAGGCATGGTACTAACAGGGATAGTCGTCGGCCTGCTGTCCCTCTTCCAGCTCAGCATCATCACTGTGGTCTCCACAGTCTCCCTGGCTGTCATGTGCTTCACCATCTCAGTGCGCATCTATTACAAAGTCCTCCACATCCTCAGCTGGGGCGATGGCGAGCACCCCTTCAAGTAAGTAGACAGAACCTGCCTCATTTTCATTCATTCTAGTTCAGTCAAACAAAAGCTTTGTAAATTCACTGTTTATGTCCTTTACAATTAGGTTCTGCATTTTATATTTCTAATAGTGCACCTGAGGGGTTCAGGCAACGTGTGCATGAATGCAAATATATTGTTTAATGCGTTTTTCTTCTCTGCGGTGTCCTTGTTAATCACTGATGTGTATTAAATGCATAGGACATAATTACAGCCTGCTGGTGAAATGAAATGTCTGACTCTGCCTAGGTTGAATGATTTCAGACACATACAACATGAATAGCTGTTGCTAAACATCATTTTTAATTTTTCTTTACTGGTACATCAAAGGGAGGGTGGCAATGTTGAAAAATAAATACTACACAGAAAGGGAGACTGAATGGATAGTGTACATCATTATTGTAATAGTTGATATTTTTCTCTTGTTCATGCATCTAAAAACTTGCTGTTTTTCCCCCCTCATTGTCTCCCAGGTCGTACATGGACCTTGACATAAGTTTAAGTGGAGAGCAGGCTGACCACTTCATGCAGAAAGCCATTGTTATGACTCTGTCGGCTGTTGACGGTCTGAAGAGACTGTTTTTTGTTGGAAGCGTCTTTCAATCCATCAAGGTGAGCAAATAATCACCTAATATCGTAAATATAGTTGTAGGCCCTGTGCGTGCGTGCGTGCGTGCGTGCGTGCGTGCGTGCGTGCGTGCGTGCGTGCGTGCGTGCGTGCGCGTGAATTTATGTGTTTTTTTCCAGGACTTCCCCCCCAGCTTTAGTCTACGTTTGCAATCTTTTCATTTTGCTCCAACATCTGGCATCTGACACTCTCCTTCATTCCCAACTCGTTCCATCATCGGCAATGATGGCATCGCCATGCCAACTATCTCTCTCATTATGCTCGCTGTGGGCTGAATACCTGGCTACGGAATGACAACAGTACCACTCACAGCAACTACCAGCTCCAGTGACATTTATCTGGGAATCAGGCACATGATGCATGCACAGGCAATACATTTACAAAAAAATCTCTTTAAATTTACTTCAGACTGATACTGCATTACAATTAGAAGGTGGTGGGTCTTCCTTTTCTCATCTATACTAATATTATCCAGCCTCTGGTTATGTTTAACTTGTTAATATAATCAAGCATAAATAAATCTATAATTATCTCATGTTATCACCCAAGAAGTAAGTTATCTTCTGTGGCTTTTAATAGCTGAGGTATAATTATGAATTCAAAGAACATGCCAGGAGTGTTATAGATAATGGTATAATATTTCACATGCAAATAAAATGCTTAAGTGAACTGATACATAACATGAATATATAAGTCATCTCATCACTAAAATTAGAAACATTCTCTTTTCATCCTTATTCAGGGTGGTTCAAGTCAGTTAATAGTGTTCATTTGTTGGTTTATTCTCTCAGGCATCATTTTAACGATGTAACCAGTTTTAATGTGACACCGGCCAGCTAGTTTTGAGATAAAGATTATATAGCTTGTTGAATGTTCCTAAAGTCTTAAAAGGAAAGGATCCTCCTGTGGCTAAAAGAAAAATTTATGATCGCGAAATATTCAACGATCAGCTGCAAGAAACGTTACTAAATATCAAATAACACAAAGTGAGAGATGATGAGGGAAGTGATAGCAGACTCTTCAAATGAATGTTGGACACTAAATCAGTTAATTAAATTGCCAAGGAAATGACTGGAAATGCCATTTTATCGTCATGCATCCCTAATATAATTATAGCAAATCAGTGATTAACAGCAAGAGTTTGTGAAGAGACGACTTCAGGTATTCACAGTAAATGGAGGGTCAGTGCGAGCTAACTGAGGCCCTAAATCCCAGTATTCCACCCAGAGTCAACCCTGACCTGGCCGGTATTTGACACGACACACAGGAGGCTGTACACAGCGATTCCTTGGCTCTCTTTCCATCTGAGACAGTGTCCCATATCAGGGCAACACCGGATCCCATTCCCAGTCACTGTGACTCTGTGAGATATAAAGGGAAACAGCCACACTTACTGTATATCATTATCAATCTCTTTCAGTACCAATATAGGTTGTTTTCCAAACATCACAGCAACACTGTCTGTCTCACTAAAGTGGCCCTTAGTTCGGTGCGTCCTTAAACAAAATTAAAACAGCATGAGAGGATGGCTCTTCATGGGCTGCTGCTGAACGATCAGTATCTCTGCAGCTGTTCCTGTCTTTGCTTTTCTCTCGGTCCTAGTTGCTGGTTCTGACGTACCTTGTGACCTTCCTGGGAGACCTGTGCAACGGCCTTACTCTGCTCATCATTGGTACGACACCACCACGAGGATGTGACATCTGTTGTGATTCTGCGTGTTTGTCGTCATTTACGCCACTCCCCTTTTTCCCTCTCAAGGTGTGATCGCCCTCTTTTCTTTGCCACTTTTCTACAGACGACACCAGGTGATCGCTTCGAAATCCTTCACTTAATTCATTCACCGGTTGGCCAGACATTTTCACAAACTGATTGTGTTTCTATTTTGTTTTCGCTTTTTTTTTGGCATTTCTATTGTATCACAGGAGCAAGTGGACAGCTTCATTGCAAAAATCCAGGCCAAAATTGATAACGTCAACGACATGTGAGTATGGCGCCATCTTCTGGCACAACGGAAGCACGGATTCTCTGATTTTTTTTTTTTTCTCTCTCTGTTGAGACAAACATTCAGCTCATACCAACAGTCTGTCAAAGTGGGAGTAGCCAAGTGCCTCATTGTGTCACACTCAGTATTGAACCACCAAGAGTATCCATGTGTCCACAAGACGAGTCATGGGACATACCTGGATGATCGTCGCTTTTATTTTATTTCTGTAAAAGCAAGTACTGTAGCAGCTGAAACAAGGTAAACCTGGTCAACTATACATTTACAATGAAATGAGAAAACCTTAAGAAGTAATACAGTTGCTACAGCAATTACATCGGCTGCAGGTCTGTAAAGTATATTATTCCATCCAATAAGTAGATTTCACACCCTCCCTGTGACTTCTCTGAGCTCTTGTTTTAGAATTAATAGTGGTGTCTGATTAATTTCTTTTTTCCAGTGAATGACATTTTATATTCATTTTGACAATGTCAGACAGACAGTACTCCTCATCAGTCTCACTGATGATAGACAAACAAGTCTGCTGATTGCGGTTGGTTATAAACCAGCTTGTTGGCACTTTACCGCCAACAACTGGTCAGATGCTGGTCACGCTTGCCTGTGACTGTACCAGGTGTGCTGTGAACCTCAGACATACTGGACCAGCCCCTAACTTTGGAGACCTGTAAAAGTCCTAACCTCCTGTTGTGTTTCTCCCTCCTGCAGTCTACAAAGACTGGCCCACGGTGGTGGTCCCCCTCCTGATCCGACTCCCGGTGGTGCCAAACCAAAAGCCCAGTAAACACTCATGGACAAGAACTTAAAGAGACGCTACCAGAGTTACAGACTGTCACTCAGATGTCTTACCCAGCAGTCTGTGCTCAGGGTTCCAAAGAACGGAGCTCCAGAGACTCTGGAAGGGATGGGACATTACTAAAACAGATGAAGATTATGGGGATTACGCATGGTACTTCATACACTAACTGTATCTATGTTATTGGGTTAGAGGGTGAGGTTAGGGTTGATCGTTCATCACGGTGAAATTAAAGGTTTATGAATGCCGGATGAGACTGTTGTTGCTCGCGCCACAGAAGAAAAGACTCAATGGCATAGTCATATGACTATCTTTGGAAATATTCACTGTTTATAATATCTAGAAATGTCTAATGGAATGTTTGTTGAAAGCTGTAGTCCAAATGCTATACTGAGACCAGAAATGGGACGTTCTCATGGCAAAACCTGAGAATAGGGAGGGGATATAGGTTAGAGGACAAAAACCAGGGGTCATAATTATTCATGGCAGCATATCACTGACAATTAGGATTCATGCGTCTACGTGACAGCACGTTTCTTTATGAGTGCATGTTCATTCTCATGACTGTTTTACGTGAGTGTGCGTGCGTGCGTGCGTGCGTGCGTGCGTGCGTGCGTGCGTGCGTGCGTGCGTGCGTGCGAGCGAGCGAGCGAGCGAGAGATTCCTGACAGCTTTGAAATTAAACTGTTACCTACAAGCAATTAAACTCACATTTCTTCATTATTTTCCAAACTTTGTGTCTTTTCATCAACACAGTCGTTTCCATTCATGCAACTACCCTTTTGGAGTATTATTTTCCTTCATGTTTTCTCACGTCACTTCCCACCGATCACGCCACTATGTGCCACAGTTGTAGCCGTCATTCATTTGTGTAAACGATTAAGTCGGAGCATAACTTTCTTGGAGACGATGAATTTTCAAATTAAAAGATTGGATTTTTACCCAATGACGGGAGCATCAGAAGTACCAAACAGGCATGACTGGATGTATGTATGATAACTAGTCATCCTCCCTGAGCCCGTGTAACGCGTCTATGTTCCTCCTCAGAGGAAACTTGTGAGAGAATGTGGGAGTGAAATACAGCAGGTGCCTTTCTAACTGCAGGTTAAAGTGCATGATCTCATTCACGATACTTGCTGCTGACAGTACTTCACTTCTCCTCCCACAATAAACCACTTTGCATAATTTACCTGACCATTGCCTTCCTGAGAACGAGGTTTTGTACGTGTAATACTTACGT
The DNA here is from genome assembly GCA_901007715.1 of Dactylopterus volitans. Taxonomy (NCBI): domain Eukaryota; kingdom Metazoa; phylum Chordata; class Actinopteri; order Syngnathiformes; family Dactylopteridae; genus Dactylopterus; species Dactylopterus volitans. Next base: position 37,517 of record CAAKHG010021075.1, read on the forward strand.
GATGACATGTCAAAGTACAAAACTGTAAGTAGTTCAGTTTTAGGGGATTATTCAGGATTCTTTGCAGCACTGTCTGTCCCTCTGCCTTATTGCATAATGTATTTGTGTCCCGCGGCGGAAGTCTTGTTATGTTAACAGACGTGATCCATGAAACCCAAACACAGTGTTAGCCAGCCAGATAATTAGCCTTAGACATCCCTCGCTGCTCAGCGTGGGACCTTCCATCGTTGTGCACACTCGCCCTCTGCAGAGACGCAGTCACACACATTTATTTTTCCACACGTCAATAAAAAAGCATCAGAGGTAGTGACGAAATTGAAGGCGGTGATTCTTTTCATCTAGCCAAGCAGCCGCCAAATGCATATTAGTTTTCTCCAGTGAGATCTCTCTTGTCAAATTACATTTGGATAAAACTGCTGATAATCTAGACAGTCGTCATTTAGAACTGCCTCGCTGTATCTCGGCTATGTGCGTTGGTTTTTGTGTGTGTGAGTAGCGGATAATGGAAGTAGTGTATTTTGAATTAGTCATTGCATACTTGATAGTTGTACTCTGATTATTTTATATTCTTGAAATTAACTAGTTTTAAACTTCAAAAATAAATTCCCTGAAAAAGGTAAAATATGAGCAATGTGACTTTTTCTGATACATTTCAAGCTTGGAATATTTTCCTTGAAGACTGCAATTTTATTTTGAAAATGTTAAGAGACCGGGCTGAAATATAAAGCAAATGGAACTCTCACATCACCAGAGGATTTTAATAATATCAATGGACCCCACATTTAGAGAATTCAATTGATCAGACCAGAAACTGACTGAAGATTATTTTGATAATCACCTATAATCATCAGTTTTTCAAGAAAAAAAAATTATTTAATGTCTCAAATCGGAGAGCTTTTCTTTCATGTTTGTCATGGTGAACCTGATTACCATTGGGTTAAGGTCACCCAAAATTCAAAGGTATTACTTAGGTTTTAGACAACTGCCTGGGCGTGTCTGCCTATGTTCTTACATTTTTGATATCTCTAAATAAAACTTGCTAAACAAGAGCATGATTGCACGTGAACTGATAACTACCATAATCATTAGTTGTATTGTTGTTAATGTAACACGTTGTGATCACTGCCATGTGCCTCGTTTGTTTTTGGTACTTTTTTTCTCCTTTGCTTTTCGTTTTTCCTGTGTGAGCTTAATACTTAAAGTGAAAATGCTGCAAAAGCATTTCTATTTATAAAACGTATTCATTTACGGCTTTTGGGGGGCGTGTTGCTCCCAGCCACAAGGGGGCGGCAAAACGTCAAGACAGTGTGTCCATCCCCTGCGAGGGTCTGGAAATTCACGACAAGGAAAAAGAATCACCTCAGCTAACAGGATCCTGAAAAAGAAGCCGAATTCTTGGCTTTTGCATTTTAAAATACCAAATTAATTTTACAAATGTCACTTGACTGAGACATTTTTTTTCCATATATATAATAGCCACAATTTGTGGCCACAGGGGCTCGGCTGGCTACCTGCTAAAAGTAGGTCAGGAGGTCTGAGTGGGTTTAAAAGTACTTCAAGTGTCATGTTCAGAATGGAAATCAAAGCTGCTCTCTCCCCATTGGCACAGACCAGGCCGGACTTCCCTACGAGCGGGTCAAACTCAATGAACTCATGACCACTTCACGGTAAGCTGACCCTTTGGGTAGGAAGATGGCTATATTAAAAAAAAAGTGAGTGAAATTGCGCATTGATACAGTTTGGGGGTCTGTGTTAGTCTGATTTCGTGCCTCACGCCGCCTATTTCATTCCCGCATTCGGTTCCTCCGCTGCTGGACCATGATGTGGGTGGGACTAGTCAAATCAACCTGAAGCTATAACCCCCCCCCCCCCCCCCCCCCCCCCCCCCCCCCCCCCCCACCACCCCCCCCCCACCCC
>CAAKHG010021077.1:0-10271 GCA_901007715.1 Dactylopterus volitans
GTGTCCACCATAGAGTATAATACAACAGCCCTGCAATCCGTTTTATGTTGGATTGTGATTGAATGTGTGTGAGAGAGGTGTTGACATGTTTGAATGATTGTTTTTGGGACTGTAGTTTGACGCTGTTGTTGGACTGTACTGGGTCACACTGGGAGGGGTCCCTAATATTCTGGTCACCATAATGCAAATGAGTGATATGTCCGGGATCTTTCAGGGTCTTGGGGGGTATTTCACAAGCTTCTGCATCCAGCCAACGTGACAAAACTTGGAACAGGAAATTTGATGCAGCATCGCTGGCACCACCTCGATATACTTTATAATAATTGCATATGAAAAGCACCTCCCGGCATTGTACTCTACGGTAAACATGCAGTGGCCTTCATGTTTTGGCGAAGGGTCTTGAAAGTAAGAGAGAGGGCTAAAGAAACCTCCCTTGAGTCTAAAACCCCTGCATAAAAGTGTCTATTAATTAATAAAGTGTATTCAGTTAAAGAAATGATCCAAATAACTACATAAAATATGATTTTTTTTTGTTTAACTCATTTATGTTCACACGTGGAACCAACGGCGTCTTTAAAATGTCGAAAATACGCACGCGCGCGCGCACACACACACCCGCCGTCAGTCAAAGCCGGGGTGCCGACAGGAGCCGCCACTCTGCCCGCAAAAAAACCCCCCAACAACGCAGAAAGCGACAATGCGAGTGAAAAGCAGGCGACGCCTTTCCTCTGCTGCAGCTTTGACGTCAGCGGATCAAACGTGTGTGTGTGTGTGTGTGTGTGTGTGTGTGTGTGTGTGATGTTTGACACACCAGCGTCCTCTGTGACGTCACACACGCGCGTGCGGGCAGTGAGTCCTGCTTTATTCCCGGCTGCCATGCGGTTTCCGCTCCTCCCGTGGACGCTGACCCACCCTTGATTGAGTGTGTGGAGAGGAGCAGATGGACGTCGTCACGGAGACGCTGGTGTGGAAGGTGGCTGAGGAATTTGCCCTCCCGACCGCACCTGAGAGGTCGCGACCTCCGCACAATCAAAGTGTCTCTTTGAACTTCCTGGGGTCAGAGGGACCACTTTGTTTCCGACGCCCGCCGTCACGTTTCCCCGGTTTGTGTTGGTGAGCCGGGCATGTTTGTGGACCCTGCGGGGGTCCGTGGCCTGGGTGCCCCTCCATTGTGTGGCGGCGGCGGGGCCCCTCGCCTGCGCGCCGGGCCGGGGGGCGGCACAGGTTGTTTGGGGGGTAGAAGGTGTGAGGGAGGGAGGGAGGGAGGGAGGTTGTCCTGCCTCTGACATCCTCCTGTCGTAGGAGAGGGCGATGGGGAGGTGGGGACCCTGGAGGCACCCGTGGGGAGGCATGACCTTTTGGTTCACACACACACGCGCACACACATAATGAGACTCGTGTTGATGTGCGTATGTTGTCGTCCGGGTGACTGTTGCCTGCTGTTGTTTTGGAGCCGAATGCAGGTTGCATCCCATGACGGGTTGAAACCAAACAAAAGATTTGGTCCCAGAGGGGCGGGGTTTATCAGCTGCACCACAGCCAGCCACCAGGGGGAGCAGCCACGGTGACGGGCTCATTTATGCAGCCTGTGCATCGGCGGCGAGCCCTGCCTGTCACACCGGGAATGAATCCACCTCTTAATAACGTCCATAAACATACGACGTGAGTGAGCGGCTCCCCGTTACTGAATCTAAAATGGCGGACAGATCCACTTCCTGGCTGCGGCCGCGCCGGCCTTTCTCAGCCGCTTTCTCTGCCGCTGTTGTGGGTCGACAAAATTTGGCTTTTAAAATCCAGACATTCGTATGTTTCGCTGCACGCAATTCGGTCCGGGTGCGGCTAGCGAGCTCTGACCGGCGCGCTGTTTGACCATCCAATCACAGGACGTGAAAGTGCTGACGCCACCGCGCGCCTGCTAGGTGGCCTCGGCGTCGCCAGCTCCAAATCTGATTGGTCGGAGCAGCAATTCCAAGGCTGCTTATTTTAACACCGCTGATTCCGAAGGCAGATTTCTTCGACCGTGGCAACATGTGATGGCGGAAATGTAACTGGATTAAAGCGCTAATGTAAATATACTCGGCTGGAGAGTTAAGCTCTGAAAGGAAGAGAATCATTTTATGCATATTCATGGCCCTGCCGGCCCACCGCTGATGATTATGATCCCAAAGCTGCTTTATATCGTGCAAGAAAAGCAAGAAAATGCTTTGTCAACATAAACATAACCAGGTCTGTGTGCTGCTCATGGACGGCGGGGAGGGGGAGCAGCGCCGACACCGGCGGGCGGGCGGGGGGGCGGGCTCATAAATCTGTTTCAATTGGAAACAGCCGCCCTTTGGTCTGCTGCTTTATATCCATATATGTTCCCAACAACCCCGCCAGCCATTAGCGTAGCTTCAAGAATGTGATTGGCTCATGAGAGTGGGGTTTTGGAGGGGGGAGGGGCGCTGTGGATGGATCCAATATTCCCTCAGTTTTTCCATTCCGAGTTCAAATGTCCAACAAGAGTGGGAACTTTTAGTGCCTCAAAGTTTTCATGCCTGTGCTGATTACGCGAGCGTGCTGGCCTCTAAGTGTAATACCCCCAATCATCATCGCGCCGTAATAAAAAAAAGATATCATCTTTAGAAACACAACATGCGCTCGATGCAACATTCCGAGGTCGATGACCCGTCACGCTCGGAGAAACAGGAAGTGTGTGTGTGTGTGTGTGTGTGTGTGTGCGTGCGTGCGTGCGTGCGTGCGTGTGTGCCAGTCCTCCAGTGTTCTAAAACCGGATCCAGAAATAGCAGATTCATCAGGATGCAAACAGAACGCAGTGTTAACGGGGGCCGGCCGCTCATTGTCTGCAGGTTCAGGGGCCAATCAGATGAGCTGATTAGCTGCTGCCAGAGGGTTTGGGCGTTTTCGTTGGCTAGCGGTGACGGACAGGATGTTCAGATGTCACTTTTAAAGAATTGATATTAGCGTTGTTTTGTCTCGAGCCCGCTGCGACTCGGCTTCGGATCTGAGCAGGACGCGATGCCTGATATTTGCAGTCATTTGGTGAGAAGGGAAAAGGTTCCGATATCAAACGTACTGGTGTATTAAAAGCACAAGTAATTGTTGATGATCAAAAGGCAGAACGAGTTTTAGAACGATGAAGTTTATCCTTTTAATCATGTTACACAGCCGCGAGTGAACTAGCCATGCGGGGCTAGTTAGCGTAGCCACTTAGCTCAGAGAGCAGCGCGGGATGCTCATTCATGTTGGGTAAGATTCCAAACGGAAGGGACGACGGTTTTGAAAATTTACCCTGATCACTGAAAAATGATCATTTTAAAGGGAGCTGCAGATGTGTGGAGAAGATCTGAGCGACAGGAAGTTGACCAGCACGATTACCCATCAGTCACTGCACCTCTGGGGTGCACCAAAATCACCTGGAGCTCACGAATTTAGGTTAAATGACCAAAAAAAAAATTTGGTTAATTTCTTTATTCTTATCAATGACATTTTGCTGGTAGCCTAATTTAGGAGTTTATGCAGGATAGGCAAATGTCAGCGTTATGCTTCAGCCTACAGCCTCTCACTCATTACATCATATAACTGATTCGCAAAAATTGTTTGTAGAAACCATCCTTCATGAAAATCAGGTGTCATCCTGTCGATTTCAACACGTAGCTTAGTCGCAACTGGCTAGTATCTGACAAGCCTGGTAAAGAGTCCACGCATCAACATATATATGAACTAGTCACCATGGCAGCTCCTCAAAAGTGAAGCCAAAACAGCTCCGCCTCCCCCTGGTGGCTGGCTGCAGTATAGCTGACAGACCCCGCCTCCTTCATGTTAGTGGGCGGGACTTGTACCAAACTTAAATATCATTTCAATGTGCTCATTTTCACCACACTGATGTTTGTTCAAGCGCTCATTTTTCTGATAAGTTTTCATTGGTTGTTGAGACAGGGGGCGTGGCTTCATGATGGACAGCAGCTCTGAGTGGAAGGCAGGAAGTGTTGGGGGCGTTTCCAGACGTCTGTTTGGTAATCACATGAGAGAGTGGAGAGGACGCGTAATGAGGTGGGCGGGGCTTCAATGCTGCGGCTCCGTTTCTCTGGATGACATCACCGTTACAAGATGGCGGCGTCCGGATCCGCGATGTTTTGGCTTCACTTTTAAGAGGAAGTTCAGATTATGTTTGTCTTTTATCTCTGTGTGCACGTGAAGATTGTTTATTGTTGCGTAACGGGTTTTTTTGCACGTTTGCGGCGGCTCCTCCCACTGACACTGTAAAGTGGGCGGGGCATCTTTAGGAAGCTTGACCAACTGTCGGAAAAACTTCTGCTGCTTAGAAATTCTCCGGGATCAAAAGCGGCCACGTTAAAAATCGTCGCGTTCCGTCTGAAGCCCGAGAACGTCGGCGCGAATCCTCCAATCAGAGGGCTCGAAATGGCGCCACATGCGGCGACACTCGACCCGGCGCGCAGCTGGAGTGGATTCATTCTGGATTCTTTAGTCACGGCAGCAAGCCGCTGCAGAGGCTCATGGGTACTGTAGTGTTTTCAGACGGTGGCAGTTGTGGCGCTTCTGGGGAACAGCTGGACGCTGCCGAGCCAGCCGCTCGCCGCTCGCCGCAGAGTCTTCCAACACTGACGTGGGCGCTGAGGCAAAAACATAAATGGACGTTATGTGTGCGTTAACGTGCCTGCACGTGTTCGTGATTACCGCTGCTCCCGCCTCTGCGCATGAGTTTGGGCCTGCGCCCGCAACGTGACACGTTTTGACGTCGTTTCATGTTAAATAATTTCCCGAATTGCATAACGCTGCCGCGGGCGGGACCGCGATCGTCCTCTGAGGCTGAAACTCGCCACGAGCACTTTAATATCGCCAGCAGGCTTTCAGAGCTATGAGGGGTGCATTAACGCTGCGCCATCGGCGGCGTGTTTCCATGCTGAAAAGTGTTGCGTTCGAGTGCGCGCGTTGATGTAATCCTCTGATTTTAATGCCGAGGAATTTGACCTCTTTATCTGCGATTCAGCAGCCTTTATCTCCTGTGATAATGACTTCCAGCTCCGAACAGAGAGACGCTGCAGGGCTGGAAGTCAAAGTCTCTTAAAAATCTCCCCTGTTAGCATTTTTCAGAAGTAATTCTAATGAAGCCTCTCTGGCGTTAGCGCGAGCTAGCGGCCGATTCCTCAGTCGCCCGCTCGCTCTGGTCCTCCAGCCCGGCTGCCTGAATCCGACCCCCAAACCCGTGTCACAGATAATCTCCTTATCAGAGCGGCCGATAAACGGCCGATATCACCGATCATCTTTGTCAGTAAGTGACAAAAACAAGTCGTGTTGTAAGAGCAGTCGGTCGGGTGTGACTGCTCACAAAGGTGAGCGGCTGCAGGGCGCTGCGCACACACACTCTTACTTAAGCTGTGACGCACTTGTGTCCAGCTGATGGTGCGAATCTCACATTTGTTCATGCCAGCTGCTGTTAAACAGCACAGAAAGTGGCTAATCAAAGAGAGAGCTACTGGGCCGCTAGCAAGCTAGCGGCCAGGTTTTTCACTGGTTTACTATTGAACTCAAAGAGTTCAACGCCGCCTCGACTGAATCTGTGAAGAGCAACGAAGCTGGAAAGACTTCTATTCCTTTAATTACATTAATTTTTATCAGAACCCTTCGAGAACTCATCACCCTTCGAGAACTCGTCAACGCGCGGAGGACGCAGCCGCGGTAGGCTCGCGTCTACGAAGATGAGTACTGAATTGTGTGGTGTCATGAATGATGTCATCGACAGTGAACTTTTCAATGCATTTACTAGGCTGAATGAGACCCAATCAGCGCTTAGAGTCCCAGGGGCGGGTACATGGAGGGTTCCTGCAGGAAGATGCTCATGAACAGGAAGCTTAACAACGTCAACTTCCTCATGACCATTGACACTTTGTTTTCACTAAATCTGCAGATGCAGGACACCACCACACACCCTCCACAGCCTAATGTTTCCTGGATGAACCTGAGTGGATAAAAGTAGATTGGACGTGAATTACAACTTTGAATGGTTTTGGTTCGAGGAGTTTGGGCTCCTGAGGGTTCCTGTTTCAGAGGAGGGTGGATTTTTTATTTTCTCAGCATTTTAGCACTTCACTGATTTCTTTCTGGCAGCAAACTCTTTAGCGTTTTTGTCTCTACGTCAGCTAGGCCACCTTCTGAGCTGGACCTCTACGTGACCAACTGGCCTCGCGCTCTGCTCGACGACCTTCTCACCTCTGACACTTGGTCCTGAACCTGAGAGGACCCGAGAGCGTGTGCTCTCGGGTTCAAGGCTTTAAACCTCCCTGCTGTGGAATGAGCTGATAACTTGAACCTTCCACCACCTCAGTAATTTGTCAAGTACCCAAGACTTTCTGTAAAACAGTGACCTGGGAACATCCGTTTGCGGCAGGTTAAACTGTTGTAAAGAGACTTTCACTTGTCCCAGTAAGAATTAGCCCAGCAAGTTCCACTGCTGCGGAAGGTCACTGCCCCTGTTATGCACGTTTTACAGCTCCATAAAACAATTAAGTCCTCACCTCCCAGAAGCCCCCTGGGCTTCCAGAACCAACCATTTAAACCATCTCCCCAGCTGGAGGAGGCGTCATGGTCGTCTGAGGCCTGCAAGGGTTTGTCGGCCAGTTGCAACACTGCTGCGTCTTTCCTTTGACAGACATGTATTTATCGTTGTCAAGTAGAAGTGCAAGTCCAATGCCTCTTTCCGACGGACACGCTGAGGGTCGAGTCGAGCGTCCAATTATCTCCATGCCGTTTCAGCAATGATCCAGGTCCTCTGAGACCCACTTGACTGATTCCAGGTGAGATTTACCAAAAAAAACAACAACAATCATTTCACAAACATGTTGTGTAAGTTGAAGAAAAAGCAGAAGCTTATGTTTTTGGAAAGAGCGTGATGCTGCGTGGGTGACTTAATTTAGCCCTGAGTGGTCAACAGTCAACAAGAAATGGAGGCAGGAAGTGCCAGAGAGGCTGATGGAGAACCTCTCCCAAGCTCCCGCCGCCTTTTTGTTGTGCTCACCGCCAACAAACTACATCACGGCCCACAAAGAACGTGTCTTCCAGCCTGAAAAATAGAGCTAGCTAGCTTAGTGTTTTTTTAAACCGCAGACGAGCGTTTCCAAACGTAATCGTCTGTGCTTTGTGGTGTCGTAGCTGCTATTTTAAACGGTTTAACCCATTTGTGGCCAGATTTGTTTCAGAGTTGTAAGGCTTATCATTTTATCAGTTGAGTCATTCTGAATCATGTCATGTGTTTATTTTTTTTTTCCATTTTCTACTTTGTTTTGAAGAAAATTGCATTTTTATGACTCGCAGAAATAAGCCCATGGACAAAAAAAATATTTATCCTAGGTACAATTTTTGGGGGGAGGGTTACTCTAGAGACTTGAATGATTAAATAATTATAATACGTTTTGGGGGAAAACCATAAGAAATTTATGAAAATGACCTCTTTCCAGGAAGATTTGCATGGTGGACCGTGTCTTCAAGCCGGAAGGAACAGGAAGCAGATGATGTCATGCGATAGGAAGCACTTGGAAACCATTTTTAAAAAAAATCAAAACCTTTGTCTAAGTTGTCGACTAGCATATAAGTGGGAAAATTTGCATTAGCACCTTTGAGATTTTTTATTGTGAGTCGGAAATGACGCTGATGCACTTTGGCAACAGTTGCTGCCAGTGGGGCAAAACGGGTTCAAAAAATACCGCAACTGTTGCAGTTGAATGATTAAGTTGACTTTCTGTTCATGTTTTTGAGTGACTGGTATAGTGACAGTAAGTAATTTTTTTTAAGCAAATACTTTAGTACTTTTACTGAAGTAATATATTGACTCAGCTACTTTTACTTGTATTGGAGTACTATTTGACGAGGAGTGTCTGTGCTTTCACGCCGGCGGTGAGCCTTTGGACTCTGTCCACCTCTGGACGTGACATGTGAGACGTGGCACCGGCGGGAGAAACTGTTGGTCAATCTGCTGTGACGCCGCTGACCCAAGGCACAACGGGTCAGACAGGTGGTGGATGGGATGTGAGGGGGTCTCCTTGGTGGTCCTGGTCTTCCTGAGACAGGAGGATCCGGTTATGTAGTTTAGGGGTGGTTGAGAAAGTTCTCAATCCACAAGCCGGCGGGTCGAGGGATCTGGACGCGGTGACCAGGATGTCCAGGATGATTGTGTCGGACGCTGAGCTGCAGTCCACGAGGATCATCTTCCTGTTCTCCAGATGGCTCGGCGCTCCGTGAAGTGTCATGGCAGCGGCGTCTGGTGGAGGTCGTGGGAGGGAGGAAGGCCGCCCCTGATATGCTGGCGGACGGGTCGCTCAAAACACTCGGCAAATGGATTTATATAAGCGCCAGATCACAACAGAAGTTACCTCCTGACACTTTCCAAGCAGAGCAGGTTGAGGCCGACTCTTGAATTTAGAGACCCAACAATTGCCCCATGAGCAGTTGGCAACAGTGGAAAAACTCCCCTTTAACAGGCAGAAACCTCCAACGGTGTGGGCGGAGGGTCCTGGCCTTTGTAGTGGGTGGGGGTCTGGATGCCCCCCCCATGTCTGTAGGGGGTTGTTGTTCGTGAGGAGGTCCTCCACCCTCCTCCCGTAGGCCTCCTTTGCCCGTTCGAGGGCCCTCCTCAGGGTAGCAGGCCGGTGCCGTGACCCTGCCCTCGGCCTGAAGGCTGAGTCACGAACTCTGATCAAACTTCAGACTTCACACTCCTCATCCAGGTCTGCAAACACCCGGGTGGATTTGGTGACTGTCACATTTTCCACACAGCACCTAATGTAGAAAAGAACGGATGAGTGAAGGTCTCCAGGTCCTGCTGTTCAAAGATCTCCCACTCTGTACCGGCAAAGCAGTCCAGAGATGCTAGCTATGGAGAACAAGGAGGAGATGCTAGCTATGGAGGAGGAGGAGGAGGAGGAGGATGAGGATGAGGAGGAGATGCTAGCTTTGGAGAAGAAGGAGGAGATGCTAGCTATGGATGAGGAGGAGGGGGAATGTTAGCTATGGAGAAGAAGGAGGAGATGCTAGCTATGGAGGAGGAGGAAGAGATGCTAGCTATGGAGAAGAAGAAGACAGAGAAGGAGACGCAAGCTTAAAAGGAGAGGTGTGTTCCTTTGCTGGCCACTGCCAGTGAGCGGCGATGGAGGCGGAGCCATATTAGCATATTAATAGATCCCAAAACGCCGGGGGGAAACCCATTTAAGGTCATTTTGAGGCTCAGATGTTTGTTTGTTTAAACAGCTGGAGGTGGTGTTTTATAGATATTATGGCTGTGAATGTCTCTTCATATTTCCACAAAAAAAGTAAATGTCCCTGAACAGATTTAATGGGCTCTTCATTTCTGAAAAAAAACATAACCTCCCTCCCTCAGGGAAATTATCTGCCACTGTCTTCTGAATGTCAACCAGGATCCAAGTAATCCTACATTTTTTAACCAACGTAGCATTTTAAATGTTGAGTTCATTCATAATGGATGTGTCCTGGCTCGCTGACGCCGTGAACGCTTTGACGCCCCTCAGACACTTAAATTTGCTGGTGTGTTCAAGTGCCAAGTTCTGATCTTTTGTGAGATTTCAAATGCAAGACGTCTTTTCACTCCCGTTTTCTCACCGGTGCCTGTGACCGGCTGCAGTCTGGCAGTGGACCACCAGGTGGAGCTAGAAGACAGTGTGCGGAGGAGAAGCGCCATGACAGGTGAGCAGTGGATGGGACTGAGATCTGGGGAACCTGGAGGCCGAGTCAACACCTTGAACTGGTTGTTGTGTCCCTCAAACGTTCCTGAAGCATTGTTGCTTTGTGGCAGGGAGCATTATCCTGCTGGAAGAGGCCGCTGCCATCAGGGAATACCGTTTCCATGGAAGGGGGGACATGGTCTGCTACAATGCTTAGGTAGCTGCTATGTGTCAGAGGAACATCCACATGGATGCAGGACCCAAGGTTCCCCAGCAGAACATTGCCCAAAGCATCACGCTGCCTCCGCCGGCTCGCCTTCTTCCCATAATGCATCCTGGTGCCATGTGTTCCCCAGTGACACACACACACACCCGGCCAATCACGTGGTGGAAAAGAGAACCTGATCCATCAGACCAGACCACCTTCTTCCATTCCTCGTGGTCCAGTTCTGGTGCTCCCGTGTCCATGGTTGGTGCTTCCAGCAGTGGGCAGGGGTCAGCATGGGCACCCTGACTGGTCCCACACACAACAAACCACCATGACTGTGTGTTCTGACTCCTTTCTATCAGAACCAGCAG
>CAAKHG010021082.1:0-10132 GCA_901007715.1 Dactylopterus volitans
TAAAGTGGACATCATTAAGAATAATGTTTGCATATTGATGACAGTCATGAGTGCTACCTGTTACAGAAGATGAAAAATAATCAGCATGACAGTTGACAAAGCGAACATTTTTCACTATAATCTTGGTACAGGGACACAGTTTGACAGCACGAGCTTCAAATTCCAGCTGGCAAATAGGAGACAAATAGAAGCCTGAACAAGTGAAAAAATAAAATCAGGTATTTCTTGAGCATCTAATCCACTACCATACAATCCACATTGTTACACTGTTGCACATGAGACACTGTTGTCTAAAAAAAAGAAAGTCTGTCATTATTTTGAAAACAGTGGTTCATTTCTGTGAGTCAAACAAACCATGATGATTTTTGAAGAAATTCCCTCAAGTTGTTCCTGACACACTGACACAGCCAAGAATTAAAATGCCTCTGGGTAAGGTTATCTAGCTAAAAGATAAGGACTCTGAAACAGAGAAAAACATTGACTGTCCACTGGCTTTTGTCTTTGCGACACAGATAATTGAACTTATGAAGTACATGACTATGTTTCAGCTCGAAACATTTTAGAAGATCTGTTTCATTACTGCTCATATTTCTGAGCCGAGTCTGATATGCAAAAATTGCAAGCGCAAAAGTGGTAATCACATGAACATCATGACATGATCTTAAACTGAAGACAAAGCTTGCCTGGAAACGATTTTCTCTGCCCCCGATGAGTACGGTAGCTTGTCTCCAATTACACTCCTGTCTTCCTGTCTTCCCAATGAACTCCTAAAGTTTGGGCTCCATCCCCAGCAGGCTGTTAATCACCCTGACTGACAGCTCACCTACAGCAAAGAGGCATCACAGTAATATTAAAAAATTCAAATCATGTGTCTTTGGAGAAGGTTGAAGTAAGATATGTAGTGTTAAATTAACAGCTTTACCAATGTGACCTGGGTTCCCAGTTAGTGCATTATCAAAACTTAAGGTTCAGGATGGGCCAGAGGGCCCCAGGGGTGGCGTCCGGGTCTGGGCCTCTGTCAGCTGCTGGCCCCTGGTCTTGACTACATACAGATGCTTCTCTAAGAAATATGAGACCATGAACATAAAATCATGTAAGAGAGGCAGTCATTTAAAATGTTGTTCAAGAAAAATCAAAATCAGTGCATGTAAATAGAGTCGTATTTTACCTTTTGTTGTGGCATTCTCAGATAGCACCCAACCTTGATTCCCAACACTGGTATCAGTCCAGCCTAAAGCTTCCTTCCGCATACGTGAAATCCCCTGCGTCACATTCAGAATAAGGCAAATTTCAGCCAGTTCGGACAGCAACACATACAACAGTACACAAATAACATCATCATCATCATCATCATCATCATCATCATCATTTTCATGTAATAAAAGTTCACAGCATTACTTAAATTGAAGAAAGGACATAAGAAGACTTTTTTGATTTTAAAAATTTCAAATCATTTTAAGAAATCAGTATTTATTCAAACAAATGCTTCCTAGTCTGCCATCTGTTTGCTTAAAGATTTGTTATGTCTAAACCACAAAAACCTCTGTATGTGAGTTGGGTACAGGCATCAGTCATTATGCACACGGTGGTTTGTTATAAAACTGTAACTATAGGTCATTTTAGTTTGCAGAGTAACAACTGAGGCAGAAAATTCAAGCTGCTCATTTGTTGTTGCTTTTTTCTTTTAAACAATCCCATGAACTAGTCATTCCGAGAGAGAAAAAAAAACACACAAAGTGTGTTTTCTTGGCTTATCAGTAACACTTATTTATAAGATTGATAAGGTTTATACCTTGCAACAACATTTTGTAATGTGATGATAATGTGATGATTTGCCCGACAGTCGCATTAATCAGATCAGCAACTCTTGAAATGCGCTGTGCATATGGATGTGTTTGAATATGAATTTATCTAAAGGACAGATCCTTGAGATGTAGCATCTCATTTCAAGGGGGTCAGACACAACTAATATAATATAGACGCAAATAAAAAATAAAATATACAAACTAGACAGCAATACATAAACACACAGTACAAGATCTCAGGGAAAGCAAAAGATAATTCCAGTTCTTTCCTATGGAAATCAAAGGACCAGTTTGTAGTATTTAATAGCTTCTACTGGATCATGACCAACTGAAAACCCCTCCCTTTCCCTTTTTCATATTGTAAGATGAGAAACAGCAGGGAAATTTATATTTATTTAACCTTAATTCATCCAGGTGAGTCAACCTAGAATCTCATTTTTAATGACAACCTATCAACAACACTATTGACAGCCTAATCTGTAGTATTTGGTTTGTCCGCTTTGGGCTACTGTAGAAACATGGAGGTGCAAAATGGCAGCCTCTCTGGAGGACAAAACCTGCTTCTAATCTATGATGGGATTATTCGAATCTGACAAAAACACAACGTCTCTTACTTTCAGGCAATTACATACTGATGAAAACACAATTATGAATATTATATTCTATTTTTGCAAAATCCCACACAACTTGTCCTTTAATCGTATATTTGTGCATGACTGAGCGATATGGAAACACACCATAAACAAGCAATATAGTCTGGTTTGTTTTCTGCACACACACCTTTTGTGGCCCAGCTGACAAAAGTAAACGTGAGTAAACTCACCACATTTGGCTTCATCCTCTGCTCCTGTCATCTTGAAAATCCCGTATCTTTTCAGGCTTAGTGCATGGATGTTTAGGAGGATGAGGGAATTTGGCCAAAGAAAAGTTAGCTGTTCAAAAAGTTAGCTGACTATACTTCAGGAGAGATTTATTCTCATTAATCATTTATTCTCTCTAAAAAAAATGGAATGTTCAGATAGCTGAAGGCATTACCAGATGAAAAGCGGCATTTAGGAGACAACACAATGCTGTCAATGGCAATGCCTCCACATGCGATGTCCCGGACTGCTGCCATTATTATGATATATGATAAAAGACAATTTAGCAGAGGGGAAAAAAGCAGTATAGAAAATGAAACAAATTTAATCCAATCCAAATCATTCTTTTTATTCCTAAATACTGATGTTTTATTTTTGATTTATTGTTCAGTTCTAAAATTATCATTGTTAGTGTATGCTTGTGTGTGTGTGTGTGTGCGTGCGTGCGTGCGTGCGTGCGTGCGCGCACCTGCAGTACTCACTTGGAAAGTAGAGTTGGTAACAATCCGCACTTCTGCCTTGAACCAGACATCGCCCAGGGCACTTCCATGCTCCCGCACAGGGTAGATATGCCGATCTGCCACCAGCACTATGAGACCGCCAGACCTCGGCCCAAACTGGCAGTGTACATTACAATCTACACAGGAAGGTTGTCAAATTAGGTTAAAATTATGCGTAATATGTCCTGTACTGAAGTCAAATAATTGAAATATTATTAATTAAGAATGAAAGAATGATCCTTCTGGATCCAAGAACTTAATTGTCCCCATGTGACCAGCTACAGTAAAAGTCACAAATCAAATCTACACATGAAAGTTCTCCAATTAAATTCAAATTCTGCGTAATTGCCCTCTACCGAAGTAAAATCAAATATTAAAATAATGAAATTAAAAATGAAAGCATGACCCTCATTCATTCCCTTGCTTCTATTTATTTACTTTTACTGTATTTAACTGTATTCGTGGTATCATTTGTTTTTTTTTTATCTATGTTATTGGTGTGTGTATATTGTTGTTGTTACCAGTAGTCGTCCTTGTTGTG
Organism: Dactylopterus volitans; assembly: GCA_901007715.1. Lineage (NCBI taxonomy): Eukaryota > Metazoa > Chordata > Actinopteri > Syngnathiformes > Dactylopteridae > Dactylopterus > Dactylopterus volitans. The sequence continues at coordinate 3,707 of CAAKHG010021082.1, forward strand.
TTGTATGAGAGCAGATGCAACCCAGTCAAATTCCTTGTTTGATTCTTATTCTTGAGCCAAGAGCTTGACTGCCCCCTTGTGGCTGGCTGCAGTTGATGTCACAAATCAAGCCTGGCCCCAAGTTAGTTGATTGGACTTGGGCCAACATGGAAAAGCAAAGTACTGAAAATATGCAGTATATTTTTCCAGATGTTTTTTTTCTTCTCTTTTTAGGTAGAGTAGTTTTTATTAAGTGTCCAAGTGTTCATTTTGTTTTGAATTGGTGGATAAATTTCCGAATCACTACTGTGCAGACAGAAGACCAAGACAAGGTGGCAGCATCTTTATCTGGAATATTCGGCTTAATTTTTCTACAGAACCACAAAAGTATGTTGTCCAGATTTTCAAGTATTTGGTTAGGAGTCACCTTGCAAGGATGAGTATTATTGGTAGGTTCAAGAAGCAGACTTTGGAAAGCTGCCCTATCATCCTTGAGACCTCCATCAGAAACAGTGACATACAGGAAGTAACCTGCAATCATAAAACAGCCTTTATCTGAATGTCACATTTTATCTTTGTGTGCATTTTTAACAACATTTGACCTAAAAGTATTTTTGAGTCATTTTAGTAACACCATACACAAGAGCTATCAAACAGAATAATGATGTGGTTCTGGGTGAAAACCCTAAAGGTGATACCTGATTTGCTGCCGTGGGAATGGTCATGGCCTGGTCCTTTCAGACGATCCATAATAGAGGCTTTTCTGACTCATCCTGACCCATTTCAGGTTGGTCAGTGACCTCAGGTCCCAATTGCACAGGCCCTGCTCAAAGTCACATCAATGATACCCCTCTGGAAGGACACGCACACACGCACGCACACACACATGCACACACACACACACACACATACACACACGTACGCACATAACATATCTTTTCAGATTTGTAAAGCTTATGACAACACAGGTTGTGATTATGTGAATGATGACTCAGTTTGAGAGGCAAATGCAGCACTATCTTCAGAGACCAAGATTGTTATTACAGATTTAATCTGCCCAAAAATTTGAAGAATAACTGAACACCCCTTGAAACTCCTGACTTTGCTGAACACTGATTGAAACACCTGTCTTTGCTGACCTCCAGTGGTTTAATTGCATACTTTGCTACAACAATGTGACTCTTGGAAGGATACAGCCACAACACAGCATGTTGTTTGACCACATCCAATCACCACATCCATCAGTGGTGTTTTGATGTGGTCAGAGGTTAAACAAGATTGAAACAAATCTGGGAGGACAGCAAAACGTCTGAAATAAAGTCTGGTGTGAAGTTACTCTTCAATTAATTACTTCTTGCTGCCTAAATGTCATCTCCTACAGCACTTGTGGCAGATCACAAAATGGTGAAATGTAGACAGTCTGACACAAAAGTTTTCAGAATTCTCGGCTCGCTAACAAGCATCGTACTCACTAACATGGTTTACCCCACTGGATGGAGCTTTTTTTTTTCCTGAAGGGTTTCCCCCCTTTCTTAAATTACTGTTTCATCAAGAATGAACACTCTCATTCAATTCACATGATCTTATTATGGTAAACATGGTTCATATTTGAAATGATCATAGTTCTCCTTTTAAAGGGCAATAAAAATCAACCTGTGAGAAAGAGTTGAACTGCCCCTTTAATAACTTATCCCATTATATGACCAGCTTTTGAGCTATGTCAGTTTTTAAGTTGAAGCACGTCTCTAGAAGCATCCCTATTGTCTTTTACTGGGATGTGAGTGGGAGGCTCTCTGCTGAATATGATGATTGATTTCTCACCACAGTCAGCCTCATCAGTCCCGTCACCACAATCACCGGTGCCATCACAGATCTGCTGCTGTTGCACGCAGTCTTCGCTTTGCACTCCATCATCCCTCCTGGACTGTCTTTACCAGGGAGCAGTACTGATGATAGTGTTATGGCCCTGGCCTAGGGGAACCAGGGCCGCACACGATAGAGTGTCCCCGCTCTTCCCACTCTCAAGGAAAACCCAGCAACCCTTGAGGTCAAAGATCACATTTTAGCAGTTTTATTATATTCGGAGGTGAGCAATGCCAAAATAACAAACAAAACAACTACCAAAGTCCCTAACTTCCCTGTAAAAAAAAGGTGAAACAAAAGACAAGGGATAACCTAACTCCTAACCAAAAACAGGAGAAAAATGGAACAGAAAACAAATGGCTTCTCCCTCCTTCTTCACCGCTACAAAACCCAAGTGCACAAATGATTTACATCTATTTACAATATTTACAGAAGGTGATGGCTAAATTACTAAATGTTAGTCACAATATCTACAAATCGAAATCTACACAAAAGACTCTAGGCTGCTACAGGTTAACACTAACATTGCATGTGGTCGAATACACTATACCGAATGCTGGCAAGTTGAGAATGGCAAGAGCAAGGGGCGAAGGATAGCATCAGGTGGTGCAATTAAAATCCTGATTATGCAACACCTATTTCACTGAAAAGTCACCTTTCCACAACACAGTTGTGCAAATCACATACTGGACCAGGATTAGCTTCTATTTCAGTTGTGATGGCAGGAGTCAAGATCCTAAATTTCTGATTCTCGATGAGCAAACTTTCAGTTTCAGCTGATGAATGTGATAAGTGTCAAACTGTACAAATATCAATATCAAAAATTACTTCATATTGCTATTCAAGGAAATTGTATATTCAGTGCAACTCATTGATAATTACTATTGTATGAGATTTCACAGCCTGCACTGTCACCTGCACTCTCAAATCGCTGGTCAAAAATAAATTTTGACATAAAACTGATTGAACTAGATATATTTTTCATCAATCCTACAGACAATCAACATGATCAGTCATCTTTGCAATCAGTTAAAATAAAGAGTGTGTGTTGCATAAACTAGATTAAATAGCAGCTTGAAAGATTTGGTGGCATCTAGTGATGAGATTGCAGATAGCACAGAACTAAAAAAAAAAAAGCCATAAAATAATGCATCACCCCTGCAATTTATTCTCCCTCTCAGAGGTTTATATTGAATTTTTATTTAATCTGTTAGAGAGAGGTGTCAACATACACATATGCACATACATGACACGTCAGTGATGAATATGTATCCCTGACACATGCACGCATGCACACGCACACACTACTGAGAACAAATGTAGATTTTAGGAATGTGGGATAGCTGACATCACTTTGTACTAGCAAAGATGTGACTGGGTGATTGAGTGTGTAATACAAACATGAATTATATATTAATCCTTTTGTATCTACAAGGACTACTCCTATGTCATGCCATCATCACGTGGTGATCTGAGGGCCAGAATCAATGATGCCTTGGCTAGGATGGAGAGTCTGGAAAGACAGGAGGAATGCCAAGTACAGAGAAAGAAGGGCAAAGAACACTGTGTGCAGTCTTCTGGAGAATCTCCAAGAGAAGAACCTCATAAATGAAGAGCTGAAAGACAAGCTTGATTCATACTCAGGTAAAATGAAAATACAAATTTGTGGAAAATCTAAACTTAGTTGAATTATACTTACCGTTAGCGTCCTTGTTTAGACTTTGTTATTTCAAGTGTACTTAATAATTAGCCTATGCTAATTGAATTTCAGATCTTCCAGTACACCTCCTGTGTGCGACTAAAATGTTATTTTGTTGTCTGAAAAATGATTCAAATGTTATTTTGTTACCTGAAAAATTCTGAAAAGGTTTTGTTGATGAGAAAATATGTTCTTTATTTTTCTTATTTTTGTGAGGGGGGATATATATTGTTTTTCGGCACGACCTTGTTCTCTATAGCTGATATAACATGAATTACCCCTGTGTGGGATCAATAGAGTTCTTATTTTAGCCATCTGAGAAGATTAAATATATTTGGTGCCTAACTGTTTCCCACGTATATTAGTGCGTGTGTGAGTGAATAAATGAGAGGCATTAAGGCAAATTTTTGTTTCTTTCTGTCTACAGCGCAGTCTTGCCACATCCAATATGGCGGCGAAGTTGACGTGTCGCAGCAGCATTCGACGCGGCGTCTACATATATATGTCTATGTGTTGATCAGAAAATGAGGAGGCAGACACAGAGACACACCGAAGACTCAGATGACTTATGTTAAAGTAATAAATTTACTGATATCAGGAGAAGTGACACCAACAGAACAGCAGTTCATGCAGCAACGCTGGCATCAATTCTGAGGATTCTCTCATACAGTTGGTTTATATTGTAGAGTACAGACTAGATTAGTCAGCACAGAATGGACAATAACTGACCTTGACTAGAATCTACTACAGTGGTGTTTGTCTGTCTGGCTGCCATATTAGGACACTTTGACACCAGCTCACAGCTGTGAAGAGATGCTATATAGGGGAAAAGGTAATTTCTCTCTCGCGATCAGATGCCGAATTGAGGAACCCATGTATCCCAGAATGCATTAGCATCAACGCATGGAAGATCGGCAACGAGCGGCAATGTCGGCGGCGACAACAACCGCTAGATGTCTCACCTCCATTTCATTTTTTTTTTTTTAACTTTGCTGCGCTTTCTCACCAACTTCCACAACTCTGCAAACTCCAACAATTTTTTTTGCGCACCATTTATCTTTTATATGCCCGCTCACTCAAAAAAGGACTCGTTTAAAATATAAACCTTACATGTCCATAACCAATATATACATTAACATATACATTGATACATAAACAAATATATATATATTTGTATATTAAATATTTAAACATGAAAAACTTGTGGTTATTTTATATGATACACTTATGTGCTTAGCACCAGCCACCATTGACACAGAAGAAGAGGAACGCCGCTATTTTGAACTTGTGGCGAACTTCCCAAGTCTGAACTTCCAAAGTCTGCGAGTCTGCACTTGCAGACTTGAGAAATGGCTATTGTGTCAGGTTTCATGATATTTAAATTCATTTCAAACTGATTATGGTAAGTATATGTGCGCATATACACACACATATATATATATATATATACATACATACATCTCCAATATACCTTACACTGTTTTCACACAAAAAAAAAAAACGGAAGGTGTGGCGGCTTTTATTTTGCCGTAGCGGTGCACATCTGTTAAGGTTTTGAGGCTTTGTGACTCTAAAACAAGTTAGTGCCTGTTTGTAGAGCTGCCAAACAGGCACTAACTAACTTGGAGATGTATGTGTATATATATATATATATATATATATATATATATATATATATATATATATATATACATACACACACACACACACACATACACATATACATACATATATACATACATATATACACATATACATACATATATACACATATACATACATATATACACATATATACATACATACATACATACATACATACATACATCTCCAATATACCTTACACTGTTTTCACAAAAAAAAAAAAAAAAACGGAAGGTGTGGCGGCTTTTATTTTGCCGTAGCGGTGCACATCTGTTAAGGTTTTGAGGCTTTGTGACTCTAAAACAAGTTAGTGCCTGTTTGTAGAGCTGCCAAAGCCAGTTTATTTTACTAATGAACACACTTCTTGTTTAAATGTCAAATCACTCATACTCGTACTCGTTGTCTTCCGCTTATCCGGGTCCGGGTCACAGGGGCAGCATCTTTTGGAGGGACCCCAGGCATTTCCAGGCCAGGCGAGAGATATAATCCCTCCACCTGGTCCTGGGTCGGGCACCAGGCCTCCTCCCAGTGGGACATGTCTGGAACACCTCTAATAAACAATAAGCAAAATTGTAGATTCATTAGTGACAGGAGGCGCCTCCTGGACGCCTCCTGGACACCTCCTGCATCCTGACCAGATGCCTGAGCCACCTCAGCTGGCTCCTCTCGACGTGTAGGAGCAGCGGCTCTACTCTGAGCGCCTCCCGGATGTCCGAGCTCCTCACCCTATCTCTAAGGCTGAGCCCGGCCACCCTGCGGAGGAAACTCATTTCGACCGCTTGTATTCATGATCTCGTTCTATCGGTCATTACCCAGAGATCATGACCATAGGTGAGGGTTGGAACATAGATCGACCGGTAAATTGGCGATCACCACGACAGATCGGTTGGGCGCCCGCATTGCTGCTGACGCTCCTCTGAGAGGTCGACAGGCATCCGCCTGTCGACCTCCTGCTCCAACCTTGCCTCACCCATGAACAAGATCCCGAACTACTTGAACTCCTCCAATTGAGGCAGGACCTCCTCTTCAACCCGGAGAAGGCAATCTATCCTTTTCCAACTCAGGACCATGGACTCGGACTTGGAGGTGCTTATTCGCATCCCAGCTGCTTCACACTTGGCAGCGAACTGCCCCAGCAAGAGCTGGAGGTCTCGGTTCGATGAGGCGAGAAGGACCACGTCATCCTCAAAAAGCAGCGACGAGATCCTCTGCTCACCGAACTCAACACCCCCCCCCCCCCC
>CAAKHG010021083.1:0-29694 GCA_901007715.1 Dactylopterus volitans
CAAATGCCAACCGGCCAGTTTCCAGTCTTCGGTGTAAGAATGGAAAACTGGGAGTTGACACGTCTCCGACTGAACCTGCTTCCTCTGTGTTTTTTTTTTTTTTGGTTGTGTCCAGCGTCGCTCTCTGGTTTGGGATCACATGGTGTGTGTCCATTCTGCCTGCTGCTGTTCAGGGTGGGGATGGGCATTATTAATCTGTAATTGCAAACCGATCGTTCAGAATTTTTTTCAGTCGTGTGGAATCAGGTCAACCCGACCTCGGTTTCAACAAGGCTGCGTTTGTGTCGTGTCGTTCTTGAAGCAAGACAAAAAAAAAAAAAAAACCTGACCGCATGGCAGCTCTCAGACGCTCTAGAAATGGAAATTGAAGTTGAGGCATCTCGGGGCGCCTTCGGAGCGGCCGATTTTCTGCTGCCCTAAATAATATATATTTTTTGATAAACATTTCATTCGACATGACTGAACTTTCTTCGTGTGGAATCGTATCTAAAAGAGGCTAAATAATGTTTACAACAAGCGCTCTAAACTTGCCTTGTCGACTTGTGGCGCGCGGCCTCCGCTGCCTCCATGAGTGCCGCAGAGGCCTTTAATTTCGGTTTCTGTTCAACACTTATAACTTAAATTTTAATTGCCTCGTTTAAGAGGATTATTGCCGGTCCATTATTTCTTCTTGGAATAAAGATTTCCATTCCTTGTATTTTCTTTCGGTATGACTAACCCTAACTAATAATTCATCAATAGCTATTATCAATTTTCAATTAAGAACATTTCCTCAATCCCCGTCTCAGCAGTAGCTCCAGCATCACCTGCAGTGTATCAGTGAAAGATATCAAGATGATTCTGCAGCTCCTTCATCTGCAGGTGAAACTCTCCTCGCTCTCGTCCTGTTTTCAGGATTGGATGGACCCGGCATCTTCTTTTCCATCTTTTAAAAAATTGAAATAACCACAACCCCATCTTCACTGCTTGACAACTTCAGTGTGGGTCTCATAAATAAGAAATAAAGAAAGGACCCGGTGTGTGAAGGCTGTAAATGTCAGTAGCTCGTTGGGGAGATTGGCTTCACTTGATCTTGAATGTTCTCGGTTCCCCCTGATTAACGTTTAAGGGTCCAAAACGTTTTTTGTTTTTTTTCAGTTTATCAGAGGACATCCCCGTGAATCCAGCCGGATTTCAGGACTGCCGCTCGATCGTGTGGGGAAATGGCTCTTTTCCTGCTGCTGATGTCACAGTTCTCCAAAGGCGCCGCTCTGCTTCACGTGGACAGGTGACCGCTCGCCGTTCTGACGCCGGGTTTGAACTTCAGCAGATCTTCTCGACCGCATGCCCAAATGCATTGAGCAGGTGAGCAGGTGTACCTAATAAAGCGGTGAATCTTTCCCATATGAGGAAGCACAAATGAGGGATGTGGTATTAACCTGCAGCAGCGGCTTTGAGGGCTGGCAGCGGTGTCCCGCCTCACCGAGCCTCACCCCTCCGCAGCGGCGTCACTGCAGGATCCACCTGGTTTTGTCAGTTCGACACTTTTGTTCTCCCCTGTCATGCACCGACTCACTCTCGAGCCTTGCGCCACGTCGCCATGGAAACAGCCGAAGCCGCGCTCGCGTCTGAATGTGCCGGAATGCGAGGCCCGGTGCGTTTGAGCGACGCGGGCTCTTCCTCGACGGTCGCCTTTGTGCTGTTAAGAGGAATGTCCCTCCGTCTCCCGTTCCCCTTCTTTGTCTTTCCCTTCTCATTATTACGGAATTATGAGAAGCTTGGAGCAGGTTTGCTGTCGGGGGCGGGCTGTAAAACCGAAGCAGGGACCCTCAATGTTGCTAATTCATTTACAGATTTAATTAGATGGATGGAGCCCTTGCCGTTATTAAAACAGGGAGGGAGAGAATGTTGCCAGCACTACAGGACTTTTTAATTACAACTCCACATCCCCGCTTGCTGACGTCTGGGGAACCAGTTAATTAAAATCCTCATTATTTTACTTTTAATTAGTTCCCCCCTCTTTTGTTTCCTTGCACCATATGGCAGTGTTCCGTGGTCAAATCAACTTAATTAAGCTAATTAAGTTGATCAGTTTAATTATTCAAAGTACTCTGATTGGATGAAATTACCAACCCACCCCCCTCTCAAAAAAAAAAAAAAAAGGGGTGGGGGGAGAAAAAAAACATCCCTGCTTCAAACTGCCATCTAACTGCACATATTCATAGCATATCCATTACCGCTGGGTGGTATCCACTGATGCACATATATACAGATTAATTTCTATGTTAAAGGTCAAATATTTTATCGGCATGCCCCCGTGTAGCACAGGATTCCCGGCCCTATTATCCTTTGACCGACAAGGGAGGAGGAGGAGGGGGGGGCCGCCACAAGGGCAACGCTAATAGTTTTAAGATGTTTCTCATTTCTGCAGACGTTTAAGGTTGAGGCCTGAGAGCCAATGAGAGGAGGCCGCTGCTCTCGGCTGGCCCGGCCTCGAGCAAGATATTCCAGCCATTAAAACCGGTTTCATCATCATCACAGAAGCATGAAACAATCAGCCACCGACCAAATGAATGTGGAAGGAGGGCTAAAACAAGCAAACGTGATTCGTCATGATTCTGCCCTGGACTCTGTGTTTTTTATACTTTTGAGCCGTCATTTGTCGATTTGCTCTCATGTGTTTGATGATAAATTTATTCCCTGCGTTTTGGCCAGTTTTGCCTCTCCTTCGTTTGTGAATTAGTTCTTTGTGTATATCATAGACCATACATAATCACGGACCATACATAATCATAGACATATATAATATTGACAGCGTCTCTCCACTTGCTCCCGTTGCACAGGAATGAAGCCATGATGGTCCGGACACAGCTCGTCAAGTCAAGTTAATTTTATTTATATGGGTCTAAATCCCCCCAAAAAAAGTTATCTCTTGACACTTTCCAGGCAGAGCAGGTCGAGACCGCACTCTTCCATGTACAGAGATCCCACAATGCAGAAATGCACAGTAACATCAACTACAGCTATATGATGTAATGATAATAACAGTGGTGGAGGTCCGCCATGACCTTAAAGGTCCCCGTCTCTGCAAGACAAGATGACAACTCCAGGAAAGAAGTTAAGTTAATAATGAGAAAGCAGTGAGAGAATAATAGAGGGGCCCAGTGCATCATGGTCCCTCGGCAGTCCAGACCTGTAGCAGCAGAACTAGGGGCTGAGCCAGCCTTAACTACAAGCGTTGTCAAAAAAAGAACGTTTTAAGCCTACTCTTAAATGTAGAGAGGGTGTCTGCCCCCCCCTGACCAACGCTGGAAGGTGGTTCCAAAGGAGAGGAGCCTGATAGCTGAAGGTTCTGCCTCCAATTCTACTTTATAAGGTCATAGGAACCACAAGTAAGCCTGCATTCTGGGAGCAAAGAGTTCTAGTTGGGTAATAAGGTTCTATTAGCTCCTTCAGATATGGCGGTGCCAGACCATTAAGGGCGTTATGGGTGAGGAGAAGGATTTTGAATTCCATTCTGGATTTTATAGGCAGCCGGTGCAGAGAAGCCAATACCGGAGAAATGTGATCTCTTTTCCTGGTTCCTGTTAGAACACGTGCAGCAGCATTCTGGACCAAGTGGAGAGTCTTAAGAGGATTGTTTGGGCAGCCTGATAATGGCCGGGTAGCTCCGAGCCAGAGTCTGCACAGTAGACTGGCTTTTATGAGTTTTAAATGATATCAGCTGATTATCCAGCTCTGTAGAAGCCTGGTAACAACACATTCAGCTGAAATCAGGTGTGATGGAGAAGGGAGACGTAAGGCCATCTAAGGCCGCGTTTGCAATCTTCAAAAAACCAAATGTAGAGCCCTAAACATCAACAACGGCGAGCACACCAGCATTTGTGTGCGGCAACAACGAGGTGGAACTGTCGCGAGCGACTCTGAACTATAAGGCAGGTAAATTTCAGGAAACTGTAGACTGGGAGTCGTGCCAGTCGGAATATGCGGACGTGTTTGTTGCTTGATTAGTGCAGTCGTGAAACAAATAATATTAATAATACTGCCGTTGATATTTGTTATGAATATTGCTTAATATTCATTGCACATTCGTTTTTCCGAGTCTACGTGGTGATGGAGTGTTTAAAAAGAAAAAAAAACCTTTTCACTCAGAAGCTTGTGTCCATATTGTTCCGTTTTCAGGCACCGCGAACGCCGCTCTCGTGTCGATTGAGCCAAAAAACGCAAACTAAAGGTTTGCGTTTTCAAAATGTTGTCACGTGAACGGGGCCTTAAACACGCAGGGTGGGAGGGGCCTGCGAACAAAGACTGGGAAAGCACTGGTCTCATCAGCTGAAACGATGAGACCAAGAGTAAGCTTTTTAGATCTACTCCTACGTTGAGGACGCCATATTTGTATCTATATTTGGAACAGCTCCCCGCTGTTGCCCAGATGTTGTCGGATCGACGGGGCGAAGCGTCGGGGCAGGAAGCGAACACCTGTGCTTCCACGCGAAACGAAAAAGGGTGGAAAATCACATGCCAAAGAGAGGCTGGAATCATGAAAAATCATGTTCGAATGGTGGACTTGGTGATTGGGATTATATATACTCATGTGTTACATAATGGTTGACCAACGCGTGGAGCGGAACCTGGATGATCTACCTGGATGTTTTATGTTTGACATTTGTTGGTTTGTTAGTTGTCCATGGAGTGTGTGAGGATGAAATCACCTTTGTCAGGGTGATAAACCTCATTTCCAACTGTCACGCAAATAACCTCCAGCTGAACTTCGGTTCACCCCCCCTCCCCCGCCCCCCCCTCTGTGTGTCACTCGCTGATGCGCCTGACAGTTACAAGCCAACCACAAACTGCTGCGGGGCATCGACGCAGGCAGAGGCGTTGTCGTTTTACAATACTCTCATCATCAAGGATCAACGGCCGGCTCGTCGCTGCCATCTGGAAGACGCAGCTAGAACGCCGAGCGGCCGCTCTGCAGTCGACGCCGCCGTTTTTACGAGTGAAGCCTGCTCCTCCCGATCTGACGGTCGAAATGGCGGCTCTGAAAAAAGCCCGCAACCGCAGAGGTTGCAATCAGCCTCACACTGAGGCTGTAATACTTAGCTTTTCACGACACTGAGCGTTTTATTTTTTTTTTTGAGGATTGAGGATAGACCGAGTAGTCGGCGCCGTCATGGCCCTGAACGGACGTCACTCATTTCAAGCTCAATTATTCAAATGGTGTCCTGGAGGCGAAGGATCTTAAGCCCTGGTGCTCAGGACCCGTGTGAATCTGTCCATAAGTGTTAAGTAGAGATTCAACCGCAAGGTGCGAACATAGAGTTCCTGTGATCATAAAAGTGCCGTGCAAATTGGCATCTTCTTTTTTCTGTCTCCGTTTTCTGAGTTAGCGGAGGCGGCGTTGGCAATTACCAAGTCTGAAAGCAACGGAGCTGTGGAGGGAGAGCCACTCGCGAAAAGAGCAACGTCACCACAGGAGCAAAATCTACAAAGACGACGGGCTGGACCACATCTACCTACCTTTCAGCGGGCTCAATAGTTAATGGGTGGCGACGGCAACGTTACCTCTACAGGATCGTACCCAGCAAGTGGAAGACAATCCCTCTGAATGCGATGTTTAAATCGCATGAGGTGCAGGGAGCAGCCACGTGTGGAACTATAATGAAGGACAGCACCGATTATCATTCGGTCCCAGGATCCGTGTCTGAGGATCTGCCTCTGCTGCTAATCCGGCTAGCCTGGTTAGCGCCGGGAACCAGCTAGAAAACTAGACAAGCTCGTTAAGCAGCGATCCGGAGATTTCGGTAGTAGGTGCACTTAACCAGAACCTAAAGCTGAACCCGCTGTCTCGCTGGCGCCAGCTTTCAACCGCTCTGTAAATTTGTTCGAGCGCAAATGGGAGCGAGTGGCGTCGTGGCCAGAAGTTCCGGCAGGTCGCACGCAGATCTTGAGTCCCCGTGCCACACCGCCGCAGAGTCTGGGTGGACGCCGTATTATGTCTGGTCCCATTCCAACACTTTCCAGAAGTTCTGAATGTTTCAGCCGACTCTTTGGCCTCCGACCGCCGGACGAAAAAAAAAAAAACATCCCTTCTGCTGCGGGATACGATTTCGCTTCAAACTTTGATTGCTTCTGGGCTTCTTAAGTCAAACCTGCACAGATCAGATGGTGTGCGAAGCCAACAGAGGGGGAACAAAGCAGCCGGCTGACAATTTCATCCATTTTTCAGCCTTTAAGTCCTGCGTATATGTACTGCGGCACGACCCGACCCAGACATTGGCGTCTCCCGCCGCGCCTAGTTTCAACAATGTCGGGGGACAATGCCACCGTCTGCTCTCAATCCCGGGGCTGTGACATACTCCAGCCATCTCAGGCGCGACATAGCCGAGATCAACGATTCTGCCGGTTCTGCGCGCTCGCTCGGTGTCAGCCCACCCCACTTCGTTGTTAGTGGGCTTCTAAAGATCCCATCGGCTTGCTTGCGTCCAGCCGACAGAGAACTGGTTTGATGGGACTGGTGCTGGAAGCTTCACCAAATTTTTCTTTCTCTCATCCTGCCCGATCGAAAAAGAAAAGCTATTTTAAGCCTGCTATTTTTTATTTATTGTATCCGACCTACCTCATATCATGTAAGAGTGCTGTATTTGGTTCTTACTCTAATTTTGAATTGGAATATCCCTGCCTAATACTCACAGTTTGTAATCCTCTAAGACTTAAAAAAAGAGTTTGTTTCTTAGTTTGGTGAGCTTTCATGTAAGCTTACCGCTGAGTGTGACTCTATTTTTTTTTAACATTCATGTTAATAGCACCTCAGACCATTTCGCAAACGAGTTGATTGACATTTGGACAACATTTCGACCTGTTTTTTTTTTTCAAGAGGTCTTGAGGTAACCCTGAATTGCACCCCAGACGTTGGGGATCTTCATTTTCCAGCCATCTGTGTTGACGCTCCACGGTTGTCAGGTGGGCGAAGGATCGCAGAACTTAAGAGGCCACAACATATTTCTGTATCTGTCGCACTCGCTTGCAGGCGCGAGTGCTTGGTCTGCATGATATCTCTGGTGATGGAATAACACTGAGGACTGCATGACACCTCTCGGCCTGCCTGCGCCGATAGGAAATCAATTATTTACTCTGCGATCTTGAAAAGCATAAGACAAATTCATTACAACATGCAAATGACTTTAATTGCAATTATCTCTGTATCTGTGTCTCCTCGGGTCTCCCGGTCTCCCTCCAAGGTGTAACTTCCCAGCCACCCTCAAACTAATCAAGCCTCATCTGCATTTCACTAATTAGCCTGACAAATTCAGGAACCAATTAGTGAGACTGCAAAGACGCAAGTAGGGGGAGAGTCAAAGTTTTCCATGAGTGAGGAGGTACAGCTGGCGTCACCAGCATGTTGGGATTGAGAGAGATCGACTCTGTGAGCGGAAGAGTCAACTTTCAATTATCATTTTATTGTAATTGACAGAAAACATTTTCACTTCCCCATCTTGGCTTTTCAGCACGATCAGTCTCTAGTTGCCAAAAATTATTTAAAATTCCATCATCATCCAGGCCGCCGCACTCGCAGCTACAGGATGTCATCAACGTTTATCATTACCCCCGGCTAGCACGTTAGCCGCAACCAACGTGGACGCCTGCGTGGAAAAGGAAAAGGAAAAGGAAAAGCCCAGACCATCGTCGTAATTGATGAAGTTTTGAAGGTTGTCACCGCTATATCTTGCTGTCTGGGTAACCGTCTCCAAAGCCGCCCAAAAGCCGGAAATCTGTCATCAGCGCGGAATCGAGCAGCTGAGTCTTTATTGCGTGAGCGCGGCGGTTGTCTGACTCAGAGCGGAGACACTCCCAGACACGGTGTGTCTGGCAGGCATGTGGGCATGTGAACGCACGGGCAGCTTCAGTCTGCACGAGGACCGCAGACCACCGGACCCCCTTTATGAACCCGTACGAGTCGGCGTCCGAGGCTCCTCGCGGGCATTTTTGATTTGCAGCACGTCTTCGCTGGCGCCCCCTTCAGGACCCCACTAGCTAAAGGCGAGTGACCAGGAGATGGTGTAAGTGTGTGTGTGTGGAGTCAATAGTAACTGATGAGCCGCTCTCCTCGTAAAAACTCGCAGCCACACAGATGGACAGAGGGCTGAAAAAAGGGGAACCGGCTTTGCCAGGAATCTCCGGCCACCTAAGACAATGCCATCTCCATCTCGGCAGGAGGAGGCGCTCGCCATCCCCGCAGGTGTGACGAGCCGCAGCAGCTGCCGGCGGGACACAAGAGAACCCGCAAAGGTATCGAGCACGAGCCGGGAGGTCAGCGGCTGTGTGTCCAACATGCCAACTGTGTACTGAAAACAAACCCACGAGAGACTCGAACCAGTCCTCACCTCACCTTTACATGGGGGCCCCCCCTGGCAAGGCGGCGCGATTCTCGAGATGTTTGGAGAAGGGCCATCTGTCTTTTACAGTCAGCGGTCGGTGAGGTCGGGGGCCGGTGAGTGACGGCGCCGCCGCTGACGCCCGCGGAATTTCAAGACCCAAGCAAGAGGTGCATGACCTCTAGTGACCTCTAGCCTTTATGATACCCCAGAAGATACACCCAAGCGCATCCTGTGCTATGGGCCACGAGCCCAGCGATACACTCGATACATTCAAACTACACCTCCCGTTCTGGAGGACGGTCTGTCTGCTTCTCCTGCGGACAGACGCCAAGTCTTGCAGAAAAAAAAAGGACACCCAAGACCAAGTTTGCTTATACAAATTCTTCCATCACTGTCGTAAGTCTGCAGAAGTGCCTCCCGAGCTGCAGCCCGGGCGGAACGTCAGGGTGGATGGAGGGAGAGAGCCTCGGAAAACCCCTGTTGAAGTTGTTCACCGGCGCGCAGAACCTCAGCAGAACCTCAGCCGTACCTGGTAAAGACCGACAATGGAGCAGGATCACGACGGAGCAGCAGCAGCAGCAGCATTAACAGGCTCCTCCAGCTCAGCTGCCCAGCAGTCCTCCAGCCTCAGAGAAGAGGACCCTCAGAGATTCAGCAGCACAGCAGGCCCGAGCTTTTACATTTGCCAAGAAGTCGCTCTTGCCGGGTCTCGATGTGTGGCATTCAAAGCAAACGTGCTATATGTTGATTTTTTTGGGCCGTGTTTTCAGCAGTTGTTTTGAGTTGGGATATGAAGGTTTACAGAATGACCCCGCAAAGTTATTTGGAGTTCACTAATGCTGTAATCGGCTTGTCAAATTAACTCCAGGTCGGCTTTGGAGCACTCTGTTATTCTCACTGATTTATGCTGCTCTTACCGCTAATACCCACTAACACGGTGCTGCTGCCTGTTAATGCTCAATAAACATATGTTCTCGCCCTTTTGCTGCTGGTTTCGGTTTTGTTTTTTTCTTTCACTTCATGTTTGCGGCTCTTATGTCGCATTGTTTTGTCTGACTCTCTCAGGGTGTTTGTCGACATGACATTTACTCAGTGGTTCCCGTCATATATTATATACGGTGCGGCTTTATTTAAGCAGTGGGTGTGTATGTCTTTTTATTTTTACTAGACCCGCCCCTCCTTCAAGAGGCTCCGCCCTTCAGCAAACCACCATATATGCGTCTACGTAAATACTGTTTATTGTACAATGTCCTGTGACTCTGCTCTTTTTTTTTGGAACCTTTCCGCTCCTTGTTTTGCTTCACTCTCATCACTGCGCCCTGAACCAATCAGCAGGAGCACTCGGCCACTCCAGTTTGGTAGGAATGCACTGGCTGATGGCCCCTGTAGCTTCATATATCATGTATATAAACGATAGCGTGCTGATTATGTTCACACACACACACACACACAGTAGCATCACAGACACACACGCAGCCATCTGTTTGGAAGCCCTTCACCGCGAGTTCCAAGCGTTTGGAGGGCGCCAGGCTCCGCGAAGGCAGCACAACCTCCTCTCACATCATATCATAGAGTCACCATGATGGCCGCCGAGCGCCGCCCCCCCCCCTCGCAGAGTGGCCTCCGCTGCAGATGCGCTTCAGTGGAGCAACACGGACGGAAAATAAACACTTGCCCATTAGATGTAACCAAATTAGTTACATCTCTTGTTTAAAAAAAAAAAAAAAAAAAAAAAAGACGCACTAGAGACAAGAACTTGCGGCTTCACATGTACTAATTTTGAGTCTTTAGAGTCAAAGTCATCGATAATGACGACCAATGACGGCAGCCCCTGGTTAACACGAGTTTGAATGACCCCCGCGGCACCTCTGCAGAGCCTGATCAGCCTTCATGAAGCTCCCGAGACTTGTAAATTTCTTCTTATTGTATCTCATCTTTTGTGCGGCTCATCCAGGGCTCTTGCACGCGCCATATGGGCGTGTTTCCGGGCATCCAGAAAAAAAAACAAACCCGCGTGTTTGCTAAAACTCGTTTCCCCGTTGGTCCTTTGAGCTGCTGTCGGCTTCTCTGACCCGGTTTATCTTAAAGGTCAAAAGATGAGCGCCCCCCCCCCCCGGCTCAAAGCGCCCGCTGTGACGACAGAGCTCGTAACGAGCATATTGTTGGCAATTTGTGCCTAATTCACACTCCGGGATTTTTGGCCCGGCTCTCCACTCGCTGATGGGTTTTGGAGCGCCACAAGGAAAAACCCAGCGGCGGCGGGACCGGTCTGTCCGTGCTGAGAAAACGGAACTGCAGGAATAGGAAATGCAACATGAGCCTATTATTTTTTTTTTATCATTGTCCATTTGTGAAACAAGCAGTCCCCGGCTGCTGATCTGACGCCATGTTTATGCGTCTCGGTGATGAGTGTGATGCAGCGGACGATGCGCCGAGAAACCGCGCGGCCGCTGATTAATTTGCCACAATAAATCACCGGGTTTTGGCCCCGCAGCAGGAATAATTCTAAATTTCAGTGGAAGTAAACCAACGTTGGCTGACATTTGGGGGATCAATTAACAGGCAGAATGAAGACGACTCTTCTGTCAGGTTCATTTAGGAGGATCATTAAAGGAGAGACGAGCTGTGTGTGCTCTTTGTGGTCACTGAATGAACAAATGTTTTTCTGTTCCAGACGCTGCTCTAGTTTTTTTTTCTCAATGTAAAAAAAAAAAAAAAAAAAAATCACCAGAATGTTATTTTTCAAGGGGGTGCCCACACTTCTTTTGCATCCCTCTGTTCTTTGGTTCCTCATTCCCTCGAACCCCCATAATCTGGAGCGACAACGAAACAGCTGTTTGAGAGATTAGCGACTTAATTTGCTGTAATTGTGTTCCAGCTTGTGTTTTCCCTCCCCAAATCTCCTCAGAACGATCCGATGCCCGGAAGACAAAACAAAATGCGCCCGAGCCGGTTTGGAGGAAACTTGGTGTCAGATTTGGCGTCATGACCGAAAAAACCAGAGGAATGTGTTCGCCCTCTGTCATTATGAAAGAGCACTTTGAAACACTACCATTAAAAAGCCTCATTGTTACCGTGAATGTGAAGCTAATTGGACTAACCCTATGAGAGGAGCCGCTGAGTTCTGAGGGTCCGTTAATTTGAAAAGTCACAGCTGGCTACTCATGTGTGCTCCACCAGTCCAGCTCTGCCCAGCCTTTAATTCTGGAAGCCACACAAACAACACTGTGTGTGGACTGAAAGCAGCACGGAGGAGATGAGCTTCCAGTTTCCATGCCGAAATGTACACATACATATATATATATATGTGTGTGTGTGTGAAAAGCTACAAACCAGAGCAGAGACCTCGGGAGGATGTGAGACCAGCAAACATGTTGAGAATGTCAATTTAAAATCGCTTAATTTGGACAGCCAGAAGATGAGGGAATCAAGAGTTGTCCTGGCTGAAACAATGCTTTCCTGTTATCCCAGACAGCGACGGAGGAGAGCTCAAACTGCTGCCTGCCTGGTGCCCACAGGAAAGAGCTGCTCCCTTTTAATTAGACCAGCTCACCAGATTAGGCCTCATTAGGCTGCAACACTGGAGTGCAGCTAAAGCCCATGCAGGCCTCCAGTGCATCCCACTTTAATTGCTCCTGTAATGGCCTCGGCTCAGCCCTTTGAAATCCCATTCCTGTGGGTAATCAGCCATGTTTGTCTGAGAGAGCCGGCGCGTCTTACTTACCCCTGCGTCTGAAGCCGCCATCTCGCTGCAAACGTAGCGCTGGCTAAATCATCCCCGGCGCGGTCACACGGCAGAAACGATCATTAGTTGGTGTGAGAAGGCCGGGCTCGCCGAGTGATGACGACAGACCAGCAGAAGACAGATGACTCATTCACTGTAGCACAAAACATAGCGGGACACTTTGGATGTGTCTGTCTCCGCTCTTTTATGAGTCAGTTTCGACCTAAAACTCTCACTTAATAGACTTTCCAATCATAAAAAAAAAAAAACTGTATGGATCCTTAATGTATCAACTTTCTGTGCAATTGCTTCACACGAGTCCAAAACTGCCTCGGCACTCGCGCGGCATTTCGCTCATAGTAGCTGCCAGTCATGACAACATACCGTTTCTTACAGCATCAAACAACTGAGACCAAAAACTTACCAGAAGAAAATAAACATTTGAACAAACATCAGTGTGAGAAAAGCTAGCTGTAAAAACTGTATCAAGAACACTTTGATATTTTAATTTGCCCCATGTTCCATCCACTGGCATGAAGAAAGCAGACTTTCTCACCTATGCAGCAGCCAGCCTCCGGGGAGGGTTTACGATGTCTTGGCTTCACTTTTGAGGAGCTTGGGCCATAAGATGAAACAAGGAAAAGTGGCTAGAAATTGATTTTTGTTCCACATCTGCCACATGTCTAGTTTATATAGGTCCGATTGAATCATGTAGTTTTTCTTGGTAATGAGGAAGATGTTTATATGCCTCATCTTTTTATCGTACCTGCTGCTACCTGCTTGTTAGCTAGCTAACTGGCTACGACAACATACCACCATTTCTTATAGCATTAAGTAACTAACTCAAACCAAAGTGCTTATCAGCAGGCTGGTTAGCTAGTAAGGTTAGCTAGTCAACAGGCATGCTAGCGAGCTAACTCTAGATGTCTATCAGTCTTTGCTATTCACTAAGCGTTTTCTTGACTTAACCAGGTCAGTGACAAGTACATTCATGAATCCCCGTGTCATAACCAGGCAGCAAATGTACGTATGGATCAGGCTGTCATGACAAAGTTGAAGAAAAGTGTCAGTTATTTATTTTTGCTCACTTGTTTATTCTTTTTGCAATTTTATTTCCATGACCACGGCCATTTCGATAGCTGATACAAAGACGTCAGAGCGCAATGACTTTGCTAAAAACAGTTTCGACAGGGCGAGAAAGATGGCGGTCAGGCTGTCAAGCAGATTAACAAACCAACATTTGTTTCAACGACTTCATGTAAAGAGGCTAAGAATCTCTCTTCGGCAAACCTGGGTGTTTGTCTACAGCGCGACCGCCCGACTGCTCTCAGCGGCGGCACCGTGTGCTGAGGAACTCCTCGATGAGTGACATGTGGTCATACGGCCACGGCTACGATGGCGCTTGTTAGCATGCTAATGGGGACGGGGGAGGGGGGTGTCATCAGTTCAGCGGGTGTTTGCTCATAAAGTCTTGGACACACTGGAATTTGATGTGATGATGCCACAACAGGAAACATAAATATCAAATCTAATCCCTTGATGTTGCCAGCAGTGCGGCTATATAAAAAAACAAAAAAAAACCTTTACATTCATGAATATTTTCCAAAGTAAAAACTCCATTTTTAGACGGCACTGGTTATCGTCTAGCATGTTTACGCTGGTATTAAGTGCTCATGTCACTTTACAATTTGTTGAACATTGGCTGTTCAGAATCACCTGCTAGCATACCGCGGCCGCACACTCAGACTTTATGTGTTCAAAAGTGCCTACGGGGGGAATGAATTTCACACCAAAACGAAGGTGAACCCACTGTACGGTTTATCTGGTACAATCTGTCTTCAAAACGAAAAGCGCCACACTGGCTGAGGGCTGGAGATGTCATGGGAAGAACTGGGAGTGTGTTCCACGGCCCGCTTGATAGATCTGTCAACGCCGTTGCAGGTTTCAGGCCTTCACTCCAAGAACGTCATGAAGCTGTTACCAGTCCGAGTACCATCGGGTATTGCACCCTCTGAGGAGCTGCAATGCATTGTGGGGCAATTTAGTATATCCAGTAATGCATACACAGACATTTTTTTGGTAATCTAGTATATATCGACGGATTTCTTGGTTGTATATGATATATTATTCACTCACTTACGTCATACTTAGTATGAATAGTAGGTTAGCGGGTGATTCCAAACGCAGCCATGCTAACACCAGAAACGTTGGCTTGGTCTTGGACAATCTGGAGATGTCGAATATGGCGAAACATAAAACTTGGAAGATTTCTTCTTTTTTTTTTTTCTTTTTTTTTTTTTTACTGTCAATGTCACCTCCTAACTCCTAACACACCCACTGCAACTGGCCGGCGAGGTAAAGGCAATGGTTGATTCCATTGGAATCACTGGAATGAGATAATAACATGTCAGTGTTCCTCCCTCTAGCCACGCGGTGTCTCAGCCGTATAGTTGCCACAGTTCACGAGAGACAGCGGTCTGCTGTATAAACAGATTCCAGCCATCGTCAGTGTCCTCATCCCTCCAACAAAAGCATTGGACTCGTTCAGATTTTGGCTCCTCACAGAGGGAGATCAGCCAATGGCAGATCTACAGGTAGAGGAGGAAGGTGAAGAAGAGAAAGGTGGGGGGAGAAGGCACACGTTTGGTTTCCCATCCTCTTCCTCAACAGACCTGCGGGCAGTGGAAAGCTGGGTTATTAACACAGAAATGAACAAGCAACGCTGGCATAGTGACGTTCAGGCACCTGACAAAGATGTGAACACAGTCCTTCTAGGATTTTGAAATAAAATATCAGCCGACATTACTGCTTGGCTGCTTTTTTGTCATGAATTGAAAGCCTTGACTTGTGTTATGTACAGTCAGCGCTCAGCAGCGCCCCCTCTGGCAGATATCGCAGCTTGCCGACTTCTTGCAGCGGTGTAAAGTGCTGCATTTCACTTCTATTTTGCATTTTGTCCTATTCTCCCTTCAAAAGGCTTTTAGTCCTTCGGTATTCTCGGTCGTGTTGATGCATCCCAGTTGGTCAATGATGCTTCGGTCACGTGAGCGTGAGGGCCATTCCAGAACCTTCAAGCATGTGCCTGTTGAGGTCGCTCATGATGAATTATCAGGTACGTTTCATGGTCCAGAAGCTTTGTTCAGTGTGATGTTAGCATCCAGAATTTGCTGCTATTTATTGGAGTCCATTCTTCCTCCATTGCTCAGCGTTTCCCGTGCCACTGGCTGCACAGCAGAGCCGAGCACCACCACCGCACGAAAGACACTTTTGGCTTTTTTGGGGGGGTTTTTCCAGTCATTTTGGCTGTGGTAATACACATTTTGGGCAGGGTCTGGGCTTTTATTCTTATTTTGAAATTTTATATTAAGTCCACAGTACACTGTGTAATCAAAAAAGTTGCTCACGGATCATTGAGGACAAAAAAAGTCCCCCATTGAAACCCGTTTTAACTGCAATTTTTGATCCCACAGCCATTAGAGCATAAAATCATGCATTCCTCTGCATTAGGGTTTTATTCAAAAGTAAAGGCCTTAAATTTGCTGCCATTTTCTTTTCTTTTTTTGGCATGTGTGGCAAAAAAGGAGGCTTTGATGTATTATGGAACCCAAAAACAATGTTTAAAGTAGCTGATGTGTGTGTACACGTTGATATGGATGTCGGAGACTAACATCTGTAAAAAGGAAAAAAAAAGTGTGCGCATGTATGTCTGTGCATATATATTTGTCCAGCTATGACAGTCTCCAGATAGACATTATTTAGTGCAGGGCAACTTTCTTTGTATCCGTGTGTGCGTATGTGTGTGTGTGTGTGTGTGTGTGTATATATATATATATAGGTGTGCTTGTGTGTGTATCCAGCTGTGACAGTAGCCAGAGACAGAAATTATTTTGTGCATTGCCTATTTCTCTCCCTCCTCTCACTCGTGTGTTTGTGAGTGTGTGTGTGTGTGTGTGTGTGCGTTTGTTCCCGCTTATATCAGTGTGTCTTTCATATACTATTTTTTTCCATTCACCCTAGTCCATATGCATTTGATCAATAACTAAAATACATAAAATGTGAGCCCATTAGTTCCCCTTTATGCACCAAACGCAGGCGTACGCGCGCACACACGCGCGCGCACACACACACACACACACACACACACACACACACACACACACACACACACACACACACACACACACACACAGAGACAACACACAGCTTCGGTTCAAAAACATCTTGTAGCATTTTAGGATGCATCTGTGGGGAAAATTAAAACAAAGTCTGGGTTTGTTTTCAAGTCCGTCAGTTAGTTTCTGCAGCTGCTTCACAGCCAAAACAACAAGTGTGTCGCTCAGGGGAGGAGGGAGGCTGCGGGGGGGTGAAGGGGCGCTGTCATTTCCCACCTGGCAATTCGAGACAGTTGAAAAAGCTCTAGAAATAGCTGAAAAACTTCAAAGTATAATGGAAGTGAAAATTATTATTTTTCATTGAAACAGAGAGTGGATTTATGCAACAAAAAAAAACCCCAACAACAACAACATGTATTTAAAGGGTTGAAAATGAATCAGTATTTGGTAGTTGCAGTCAAGATGATGTTAATAAATTGGACTGATTTACAGTGGAAAATACTATGAAAAAGTTGCAAATATTTTGTAATGTCTGAGTTTTTCAATGCATAAAAAATGCAGAAAAATTTATTTTGCTGCTGATCTTTGATATATCCTATTTTTCATTATAAAACAGTGGAATTATGAAAACAAGCTGGCACGTCAAAGGTTAATATTCCGAAAATTAATGGATATGTGGCATTCATGATCAGGCCTGAAGTCATTAAAATTCAAGTCAGTGAAAACATGAATATTTAACATTTATACGGCAGTTTCTTGATGCCAACATTTTGTGCTTTGAGGCGCTCTGAGGGAGTTTGTTTTATTTTATTAGCATGGCACTAAACGAAAAAATTGTAATGAAAAAAAAATCAAAGCGGCTAATCATTTTCACATTCTGAGCTGTTACCATTCAAAAATCTTCTCTCTTCTGTCATTTAGTATATGGATAATAATTTTTATTATTTTATTATTAATAATTTATTATCAGAATATATATTTTTTAATTTTCCATATACTTTTGGAAACAAACTCGCAAATAAAGGGCTGAAATTCTGAAATGACTGAATATTTGATGAGCAGGGCTGAGGCTGGTTAGCATATTGAGGTCGGTGAAAGTAGAAAAAATATGGATATATAATGTGTTTATGACAGTGTTCAGATATATTTGCCATGAAGAAGGGTTAATCACATTTCACTGTGAGGAAACTGAAGCTGACAATTTTCAGCCACCTCCATGCAGGCTCCCCGTGCTGCGGCATCAGCGGCTTGCCTTCTTTTGATTTTTTTTTGATGATCAATGAAAAAAAAAAGAAAAAAAAAAAGTGTCAGATGGCTCCTCACCTTCTGGTCTGACATCATGCTGCTGGCCTGCAGCGGAGGCGGGTGCCCGCTGAGCAGGCCTCCTCCCGGCCGGTCGTGTTCGCAGAAGATTGTCCCGTTGATGTAGTGAAAGCGATCACCGGGGACCAGGCGGTTCCTGCAGGTCGCACAGATGAAACACTGGGTGGGGAGGGGAAAAACAAAACAAAAAAAAAACCTTTATCATCACCGGTGTCATCTGTAATCGTGCGCGGTATCAGCAAATCATTATCACGTTTACATAATAACATAATTGCGGCCACCTTCAGGTGGTAAACGTTTCCTTGCGCTCGCATCACCATCTCGCTGGCTGGGATCGACTGTCCGCACGCGCTGCACGCGCCGCTGTGGCCAAACAGCCTGCGGGTGGAAAACAAAAAAACACAGACACAGAGAGCAGCTGGTGAACGGAGGAACTGAACTTTGCTTCTAAGCAGACGTGACCACATCATGTAGAGATCCCGGGTTCAGATTTGTCCATCGCAAGGTGGCCGCGCCCTAAAACAGACCCTCCTGAACCGTCTTGACCCCTAAAAAGATTGAATGGATGAACAAGGGGCGATCGAGTCCATCAACACATCAGCAAGATGTTTCGCTGGGCTCGTACATCAAGCGATGACTCGATAACAAAGTCGGCGATGAATCGCTTACGTACCGTCGAGTCGCTTTTTGCAACCGCTGCAGTCGCCCCCTTCTGGTCATTAAAGAGAAGGCCGTTTAAAAGCACCGGTTTGGGAAAAAAAAAATGCTTAACTGTCACCTCAGACTTCCTCCAGGTCTCTGCGAACCTGCTGAGACAGAGGAAGCCTTCCCACTTCCCCGTGCTGCCTCAACACGTTCATGTCTGAATATCCCAAACCGGCGGAGATCGTCTAATTAAAACGCCGGAGGAGATCTAACGACACAACACCGCGTCGGAGGTGCATCAGACGCGAATGTAATGAAATTCCTCGACTTACTTTAGTCCGCCCGCTCCTCTGCTATTCATTTGTCATGCTAATTCACGTGCATGGTTAAACGGTGATGGTATTTAACGTGGATCCAGCGTGCGATAGAAACGACGGCCGTGTTCTTAAAGTCACAACAAACCCTTCTACTTTATTTCATGCCGCCAAAAGCAGATTTGTGTGTCACTCGGAGCCCTCGGTTTTTGTCTGAAGGGCTTCAGATTAAAAGTGCACGCGGCGGTGGAATCTTCCCCCCCGGCTGATCAGCCCTCCAAATTTAATTACCTGCTCTGGCGCGGAGCCAGACAGGTTTCAGAAGCGGACATGATACTTGAGTGTTCGGAAATTACTTTTGCTTGAAACTTCAGAGGCTTTTTTTTTTTTTTTTGGAGAAACGGCAGCCAAAAGCGGATTCAACCCACCCACACACACACACACATGGGTTTCACAACATTTTTTTTTTATTTTTTTTACTTGATTTGATTCATGAGCAGCGTGCCGAAAATGAAATGAACTCAGGACTCGCTCGAGCCGAATGAAGTGACAAGTGTCTGGCAGACCTGATCAGGTTTACTTCACAGCTCCCCGGCTAAATCGTGAATCAATAAATGTAATAAATGCATAACTGTGTGTGAATGCTTGCGTCCTACAGCGGCGAGGAGTGAAGTAAAACCACACGCAGTCATTTGCTCCGACATAAACCTGTTACTTTGCTTCAAGTACTGATTTTCGGTGTTTGACTTTTTACTTTAGATGACAAGACGGTGTCAATTTCTAGCATTGCTAACATTAGCCCGTTTATTTGCAGCATCCAGCAACAGACTGATCCGTCATTTACACATCTGTTTTAGCTTGTAGAAAAGCCACAAGCGTGGTGAGCCAAAAGACTTCTTTAAAGAAGTATTTAATATAAGTGTTGGGACTTAAAAAAAAAAAAATCACTAAATCCCACATTACTGTAATCCCACTACTTTGGTGGTAAAAAATGAGGCAACCAACTACCTTTCCAAGTTAATGCTATCGCAATTATTGAACTTTAACATTTAAAAAGCTAATGTGCAGTAATTAAACGGTGTTACTGGACAGCAGCAGATACACTGAACAGTCCATCCCTCCAGTTCCCTGTTTATGGTCCGGTGTCACTTGCCATTGCAGAGGTGCTGTGAACGAGTGGATCCTGTGGATGGAGACATGCATCTCATGGATCTCGCTGCTCGCCCGCCAGCAGTGACACCGACACCACGCTCTGCTGGACGGGCGAGAACCCCAGAACCGGTTCTGTGCAGTCTGACCCTGCTGCTGATATTTTTTTTTCTTAACAGAAAAGGACTCTGGACACTTTTGAAGGTGTCAGAGAGGGTTGCAGGAGAGCCGTGCTGCTGTGTTCAAAGTGATGTTTTCATTTTAATTATTTATTGGAATGCAGATATTAACCGTCAGGTGCCATCCACCATGTCAGCCAGCTGATTCGAACGTAGCGCTAGAATAACAGTCATTTCCCTAGTTACTAATTACTACATGCAGTAACTACTAAAGGAATTATATTTCAAAGAAACTCAACTAACGAATTACAAATTTCGATAAAACTACAAAAAAAAATGTGACTGAACCAGCGGATAACTTCTGAATGACTGGATTGCTTGCGTCATCGGTGGATTGATGGATGTTGGGTTGAATGTTGTACTTCTGCTTCCCTCGCCGCTGCATGCCATTGGTCACATGTTGCCATAGCGACCTACTGTAGCCGCAGGAGCTTTAATTTCGCGTGGCACCTCGAGGTTGTGCGCATTAATTACGTGGCCGTCTAGATTTTTCGGGAGGGTGACAAAAAGCCGGGATGGGAACTTGGATCAACTGAAACTCGTGTTTGACGTTTCGGTCATTTCCTGGAGCTCAGCTGGAAAAGCGCGGCGCCCCTGTTGCTTGAAGTAACAGCCTCGAATCAAATAAATAAAAGGAGCGTTCGGGTCTGAGGTTTTCCCATGACGGCTTGGGCCCCAGACGAGCTGATAAATTTTAAAAAAGGAGCGCCGCGGGGCCTTAAAACGCATTGGAAAGCATCGAGCTTTAAAAAAAACGCTCCCAAAGACGGCGTGTTTCGATGAAAACACTGATCGGACGGCGCAAAAGAATGAAAGATTGGTCGCATTCGGCTGACATGAGGACACCGGGCCACCGTGGTGGCGCAGGAACGAGCGGCGCTGGACCTAAAGCCTTTTCGGATTTTGAAAGATTTTCCTCCTGAGTGCGGCGTTTCTGGCCGCCTTCGAGGGAGCGATCCACGACCCCCCGGCAGTCACGGGTGCGACAGGAACTGCGCCGCCCCCCCCCCTCAGATCGCCGGCGCAACGCCGCACGAATATCAACGCACGCCTTGCGCCGCCGACCCGTTTTCACCGCTCAACTCCAAATGTGTAATTTGTGCAACAGACAAGCCGGTGCCCGGCACATGTTGCCGCAGTGTAATTTGAGTGTACAGTACGAGCTTTATTTATTTCATGAGCCGCCGTATTATTACTGGCCTCACATACAAGGTCTTCAGTGTCTCGGGCTGCGGCTTTCCACATCCAGCCGACCGCTCGGCCCCGGGCGATGCGGGCACCCGCGAAATCGGACTTACGCCGACTTGCGAACATACGATGCACTAAATCCAGGCGGTCCCGGGCGAGCCCGACTTCCCCTCTCGCGCCCCGAGGAAGCCGCAGGTTGCTCGTGCGTCATCGCGGGGTCTCTGCAGGTCTCAGCTCGCTAAAGCCAAGACTTTTTTTTTTAAAAAGACCGGCGTGAGCGTAATTTATGACCCCCTTTCACAGGAGTGCACAAAAGGCTAAGATACAAATCGGAATCCTCCCAGTCTTATGTAACCTTCGTGTGGCTGTTAAGCAAACAGCGTGTGTGTGTTTGTTTTTTTTAAACGCCGTCAGCTGTTGGCCAAACATCGGCAGAGTCGACGCCAAACTATCCCGGGTGGGCGTTTTTTGCTGGAGGCTTTATGCTCCTCCCACTTGCCATGTGACGTGTTGGCATTAGGGTGAAGCTTCAGATCACCCGAGTGGCGCTCAGCACGCGACGCCAGCAGAACTTATTTTCACTCATTAAACTGCGGAGGTGGCCGGTTTATTTGTGAGGGGAGTCCGCGCCGCCATGGCGACTGGCTGCATGTCGGGTTTTTTTGTTACGGTGGGATCAATAAAGATGGAGGCTGAAGTTAAAGCACCTTAAAAAAGACAAAAATAGCGTAAAAAAACAAAAAAACAAAGTGATGACAGCCAACTTTGCTAGTCACGGTCATTTTTTCATTTTTATTTAGTTTTTCTTTTTTTTTGCTGGAGGATAAGCGATATAACGACGTGCGGCTGCAACAGCAAAGCAGCACCTTCACTACTGGAAATAAAGATGACAAATGGAGCGCAGACGCCGCAATGAAATCATTAAAAAAGGAAAAAAAAAAATAGAAATTCATGAGACGCATCAACACTTCCGATGAACGTTGGAACCGTGTGTGACTCAGGTTAAGACTGGTTTTATCCCCCAGGGGACCCCGGGAACCCAACTGGGTCCTTTTAGCCACATTAAAATTTTTAAAGAGTCAATATTTTTGCTTCCGTTAAGGCTAATGGAATGATGTTTTCCAAAATGTAATGGTTTGGATCAGGGTCATAAACACTGCACACATAGGAGCCTCGGGCCCAAACGGGTCCCCATTAAAGCCCGTTCACACCATGTATTTTGGATATACTCCAGTTTAGCCATCACACGAGGTGACACCAGTGCTGACCTCTTTAATCTGAGCTTCTGGGTTGAAAATTTATTTTTTATTTATTTTTTACATTTTTCATGAAATTATTATTACACAGTTTAGTTGGCAGCAGAGCTAACATAAGGGTCCTAAGTGTGAGTTTTTGACATAAACCGGTACTGCTAAAAAAAAAATAGTGCATCAAAATCAGTTATAATTTACTGACATGTACAAGGCACCCCCAAACATTCCAATCTATACTGTGTAATTTATATTTTATGTTTTTCTTGTTAAAATAGGTGGCGCTGTTATGACAGAACTAGCATATAAACGTAAAATGTATATCAAAAATGAATAAAAAACTTTGCAGTTCTGATTGGGGCCGAAGGTGATAAAATTAGCTGACCTTTGAAAGCGGAAAAAAAAAAGGGACCCGTTTGGGTTATTAGTGTTTCTTCAGTTTATGCACCCACAACACATTTCAGACACTCAGCACAGTAAGTCCACACTGAGCACTGAAAGCCACCACTTCTTTTTATTTCCTTTTTTTTGGCTTTAGCGTGTGCGGAGGCCGGGCCGCCACCGGCCAGCGCTGGGCTCACCTGATGTAGTCGTTCTTGCAGAGGATCATGCCCCCTTTGCTGTAGCAGGTGCTGCTGTACTCGCCCAGCTGCGCGTGGCAGCACGAGCACTTGAGGCAGCGCGTGTGCCAGTACTGCTCCATGGAGAAGAGGAGGAAGCGGTCGGCGATCCGACCGCCGCATCCGGCGCACGACCTGGCCGCTGCCCCGCCGCCACTGCCCATCACCGCCACTGTGGGCGCCTCCACCCTGTTGTTCACCATAGCAACCTGGGGGACAACGCGACAGATATAAAAACAAGGAGACGCTGGCTGCAGGCCGCTGCATAGATAAAGCAGGATTAATGGCACCAGTTAGTAATTTTCAATGACTTAAATTGTGCTTTTTTTATTATTGTTATATAGTTTGAGGCTGCGTTCGGACAGCTTTCACAAGCATTCATAAGAAATCTGACTGATTTGACCTCAAGGGGTGTAATCCTGACAATTGAAAATATACTGTTGATCTCCATTTTTGAATGATCTTAAAACGGATTCTTATTAATTGCTATTCTTATAAAGCCGATTTTAAAATCAGTTTAATGTCACTTCTTGCCAGCTTGCTCATGGCCGCTTTTCCGCCACGTTTTTGAAAGAAACAGTGAGTCTGCTGGGTGGGAGGATTAACAACGGCAAAAGATAGAAACAGTTTTTATGAAGCAAATCAGACAAAGAAACTGTTAATTGGCAAAAAGTAGTTTAAAATGACAACAAAAAATGACTTTGAATTAGCTATGAGCCGATATGTTTGAGGATCAGGTCGGCGAGGCAGGATCAGATTTCCCCGACTCAAAATGTCTGCGGAGCAACATCACTACTGACGGCGTCTGATTAATGAGAGCCAACTGGAGGTTTCCGGAGCATGAAGAGGATCCAAAAACCTCTGACATAGTTTATTAGGTCCACGTTACATCACATCATGCATTAACTCGGGACGTAAAAAAAAAAAAAAGACCCTCATCGCGGGGGCTGTTGTGTCGAAAGTACAAGGCTAAAAAGGGAAACGCGTACCGCACGTTTTTTGGCGGCCGCGTCCCATTTATTTCTAAACTTGACAACACCTCCCAAAGGGGCGAAGCCGAGTGGCTGGAGGTGGAGCAGCTGTGGCGACGTCAGACTTGTGCCATCAGGCAACTTCCACTAAAAAAAAAATCTATGTCCTCCATTACGAGCCTGAACTTAATGTCATGCACAGCTGGGAATAGTGCCGCTTTGAATCACACAGAGCAATGTGCTAGTCAGCAATGACTCAGCAACGCGGCCCCTTCAGCTGCTGCCACGATTTATAATTAGTGCCAACAACAACATAAAATAATTGCAGGGCCAGATTTCATTTTCCAAATGAGCAGCAGCAGCACAATTTTGAGCATCTAATTTCGGCGAGGGCCTGTTGAGCCTCACCGCTGCCCTCCCCACAAGATTATGCGAGATTGCAGCAGCTGGTCCTCTGCAGCTCGCGCGGCAGACACCTGGCTCTAATCAGCCGGTGGAACGCCGCGCTATGCAGCCCGGGACTCCGTCTGAACCGCCGACTGCTGGCTGCCGCGCTCCGGGACCAAAACATTCCTGTTTCTTTTTTTTTTTTTTTTTTTGCGAGCGCTCGCTCATGAATGAGCTGCCCTTTTGAATGACTTTGCGGAAGCCGCGGCCGTTTAGTTCATTCATGAACTTTGACGTTTCGCTGCCTTGGTGCCTCTCGTCGCACGTTTCATTTCCTCATTAGGAGGGGAAAAAAAATAATAAATGGAGGGTCTGGCGTTGAATCGGCGTCAGGAGAGGACCTGAGGTTTCATTAGCAGGATGGAAGCAGTCAGATCGGCGTGTCCTGGATGGGCTGAAATGGGGGATTTAATGGCTTGATGTACCAAATGATGTGAAGGACTGGCATACTTAGGGGGTCTCTCCGTCCGGGCATTAACACCAAATGTGGAATGGCTGAGGTAATGCTGCAGGAGCTTTATGTAAACCATGAAGGTCGGTGATGTCAAACATATGACTGATGTCTTCAAGAGCTTCTGGCCAGGTCCAAAAACGTCCGCCCTGATGAGACCTTCGCGCCAGCTGTGGATTTTCCCCCCCAATTATAACAGTGGCACGTCTAGCACCCAGCCAACAATTACGAAAGCGGAGCTGCAGAACTCCGCCGTTATCCACCAAAGCTAAAATTTGCAGTTGAAGGATAGCATCGGCGCTTTTCCCGATTCAGGTTTTATTGACTTTAGGGTTTACGTTATATCATCAACCGTTGGAGGAATGTGAAAATAACACCCACAACCTCCAAGCCTCGTTGTTTGCTCTGGAGTGCACTCATTTTCAGGAGCGGCGCGTTGGTGCAGCAATCCAGAGTTGCCACAGTGAGAAAAATATCTGTAATCAGGGCCACGTTTCACTACACTGAGCAAATGGTATTGCATGTGCACGAGATACAATAACTAATTTAGCTTTTATCCGTCATTATTTCATTTAACAAGAATATGAATCCTAAATTAACAGGTGAGATGTGGCTGCTTCTTCCTGCTGTGCTTCTTTCGCCAGCACCAAAAGGTGAGGAGCAGCTGATCAGTCCCAGAATATATTGATACAATCGGTGTTCTGTCCCTTTGGAGACGGATTCTAGCGTCAGTCGGATCAATACTGAGGGATCGCAGTCGGTTTCTCTCATCTATGTTGTGGCTACAAGTTTGTGCTCCATCGGCAAGCACAGCTGTCATGAAACGCTCCCTTCTGATTGGTGATAAATCCATTTGTTTTTTTAAACGGAGCACATTTATGATGTCATTTCAGACATGTCAAGGGCCCTGGATAATGTGATGGTGCATGTTTCAGCGACGAGACTAATGGTGCCTTCGAGTAGCCGCCGTGTTTAGAAGATTCAAACCACTTGTGTGCGAGTTTATCTGCGAATGTCATGGGAGCCTGAAGTTCACCAGTTCATGTTAACAGGGCCGACCATTTCAAAGTGACGCTGCACAGAACTGAGGCTGGCGCGAACGTGCCTGTCATGGACCAAAGTATCGGACAAACAGATGTTGATGAGGTGAAAAACGTTTACCTCTTACCAAGGGAAAGCGATTGAGGGCAGTTTTTGTTTCATATTTGCACTCTGATGTAAAAAAAATCCCCCACAAAACTAAAATAACATCAATTTCCTGTATGTACTCTCCCTTTAAAATGACTCATATTTGTTATTTACCTTTTTAAATAAGCTGCCCGACGGTCTTAACGATTTATCTAAAATCTCGATAACCGAATGAATAAATTAAAAAGTATCGGCATCAACATCGGCAACATGGGCCTCCAACTACTTGGCATCGGATCTAAACCAAATTTCGTGGACTCGCACACACACACACGACAGTAATCAACATCATTGCTGGTTTTTATTAATCCACCCATGACACACTGATGGGCAAAGGCTTGTGTTGACATCAGCGGTCTCCTGTCGGTTGCTCCTTTTAGTTTTGGGGATTTGCATCATTTTGAGTGGCTCTCATTGGTGGAAATATTCAATAACTCCGCTCACACGGGCCCCTGCAAGTGTGAAGTCACTGAACGCTCTTTGTGCCGTTTCACTTTGAAGACACTCCCTTTGCACTTGTACAAACCAGAGCTGTGTGTCCAGCTCAGAGAGAGGGGGGTGGGGGAGAGAAAAAAAAAAAGTAATTTAACGATGTTATTGAGTAACTGATGCGGGAAATTTGACTCTGTGATTATGTTTCATGCTTTGGGAAAGGACGCTGGTCTGCTGTTGTTGGCTCTCTTCATTCACACTTATCTCGTTGCTTTGAATTAATTAAAACGTGAGAACGAACCGTGTCTCCTGTGCACACAATATCAAAGAGTAAAAAACGATGCCTGAATCTTTTTTTTCCCACCACTGCCCCCCCCTCCTTCTCCTTATGGCCACCCTGAGCTTCCATACATCAAAGGCCTAACATATGCAGAACACTTAATTGCCAGCATAAAGAATGAAACTGCACCACAGCTCCCCCGAACCGACTGGGAACGGCGTCAGATTGCCGAATTAATCCCACAAACTAAACCTTAGCGATGCGGCATCAGTATTTAAAAAGCATAAATGGGGAGGCCTTGTTATGCATTACAAGGTTTACACTGGCCGGCGCCGGATCGCTCCGGGCCTCCCGTCGCACGCCGTGCAAAATCAATTAGCAGGGCCGAGTCTGCGTGATACAAAAAAAAAAAACTTCCATCCGCGTGAAATGAAAAAAGGAGGGCGCGATCAAAGCGTGCGTGCGCCGGCACGCAGCCTCGCCCGCCCGGCAGCTCGCGGGAGGTTCTCAGCGGCCGCGGAACCGTTTCCTCCGGACGCGCCGCGGGGCCGGTTGGTCGGCGCAACCCGTCAAAGCAGAGGAGGACGGGAGGCCTCGTTTAATTAAATCCTTAAAAAGAGGGGGAAAAAAAAGGTAAACACAACTTCCAGCACCGACGGCGAAACTAATTACAGAGGAGACGCAGGCGTAATTAGAGCACACCTGCGCCAGTTCACAGCCCGACAAACGACCGCCATCCGGCTACGATGCAAATCGGCGTTTGATCGGAGGCGTCACATGACCGCAGCGTCCGCCACAATCGCTCGCGAAATACACACACACACACCACGGCGGCGGCTGGGTACAAGGAGCTCGCGATTGCTGGTGCGGCCTTTAGTTTATCCTGAACGCATAAACGTGTTACTTTTATGTTTGCAAACACTCGTATTTATGTTGGTGTATCGTTTCGGATTGAGCCGCCCAACGACCCCGAGTGCTTCTTGGTGGCTGCAGCAGTTTAGCTTTAAACTGCTGCCTGCAGTTAGGAACATGGTCCATCACGAATAAAGCAACCACGGTGATGCCAATCTTACACGAAAACATACGACGACTAGACAAGACACGCTAAACTCCAGGGGCACATGGGAAGCCAAGTCCAGTCGCTCCTTGCGAATAGAAACATGTTTGTGGCTTGACTGCTTATTCAGAGAAGGAATAAATATCCTTAAAAAAGTGGAACATTTTGATATTTAAAATACTTTCCATAGCTGAATGCATGTAGATGCAGTTAACCAGCCGAGCAGAATAAGCTGACATCAAAGCACGCCCATTCATTTTAATGGATTTTTTTTTTTCCTGGCTTCATGTTTTAAAAAAAAAGTTTCCCACAGCTGATGTTTACACTTGAAAAATTTCTGTGACTTAAAAAGTATGCAGAGGCAACTGGCCAGCAAATAACATTCAGAAGACGACAAATGAAACATGCTTCTAAAGATTTGAATTCAGTATTTAAAAATGATACACAAGGTCACTGATCTGACCTTTTTTTTTTTTAAAACGACTGGGAAAGACATTTCAAAGTCACAATCATGTCGCAATTCTATTTCAATACAAAAAAAAAAGGCAGTGAAACCACTCCTCATGTGGCTAAGGACCACAGGGGGTCCCCGAGCCCCACTAGAACCACTTGCTCACCCCATCATGGTTTTCGGAAGGGAGACCAATCTACCCGCGCTGCGTTCGTCTGGAGTGTGTGAGCGTGTGCGTGTGTGTGTTTGGTGTGAACGACACCTGCCGCAATCAGTTCACTTCTCTAAAAACACACATCGGCGGCGACAAGGTGCGACTGATGAGGCGGAGGCGGTTGTCGCGTTGACGGCGACGATGACGGCTCGTTTTCAAACCCGACTGCGGCCGACCGACCGATGCCTCGAGAATGACTGCCTCTTCGGAGGGCAGCCTCTCGTCCGCCAATCGTGGACCGGCGCGTTGCATTGTGGGAGAAACAAAACGCGCCGCGCTGTAAACCTCCTCTTTCAGGACGTGGAGGAGCAAATTGAAATTCTGGGTCAGTTTTTACATGGCGACAGATGGCCGGGCGTCTCCAAACCGGCCGTTCTCGGTGTGATGGCTGAAATCACGGGCGAGGAGATAAAGCTGATTCCTGGTCATGAGAAAATGACTCTCTAAACAAATCACAGCGATTAAAAGCTACTCATCAAGCACAAAAATGCCAAACCCTCTCTGGTTCCACTTTCCCCAGATGGAATGCGCCGACCTTCCTCTGGTTTATGTTTTTTTTTGTCGAGAGTTGGATATCTCTCCGGGTTTTAGGGGATGGTTGCGCAGGACAAACACGTTGACGATTTCTTCGAATCCCGGTTAATAACTGGCTGGTGTCTCTTGATGGAAACAGAGGTAGCTATATGAAAAAAAAACCGCATACTTAGAAATGTTTACATTCGGCCGATCCGGCTAGTCAGACGCGGCTCCACTGGGGTTCCCTGACATTTAAGATGGATTTTGTGTCAATCACCAACCTGACCTACAGGCGGCTGATGCGGAACGCTATAGGAAATAGCATCACTCCACTGGTGAACCAGCAATATCCATTTGCTTCTTTTGATATGCAGACACCAATTAAAACGACACATACCGCCTATATGAGCCGTAATTACATGAATAACCTCACACAAGTCAGGGCACAGCTGCCACGTACGAGCCCGGCCGAGGCAGCGGTGCCGCGGTCTCCAGCGTTAACGGTCCGCTGGACCGGAGCGGCGCTGAGCCGGAGCGGACTCGCCGTCCTCGTCCTGAGAGAGAGAGACACACACACACACATGCTGCTTCACTTAAAAAAAAAAAAAACACGCCTCTCTGCCTAATTAACACCCAGGGGCGCGAGAGTTCAGGCGCAGAGGCCTCGTCTGCCTGCGCACACGACAAAAGGTGCGCTCTCAGCGTGGCGAGGCAGCTGCGCGCGGATAAAAAAAAAAAAAAAACTGCTGCTGTCCTCAAAAAAAAAAAAACAAATGAAGAGGAGCTCGGATCAGCCGGCGTGCAAATCCACAGCTGTCTGACAAAG
>CAAKHG010021087.1:6142-29352 GCA_901007715.1 Dactylopterus volitans
ACAAAAAAAAAAAAAGGTTGTATTTAGGGGAAAGATCCTGGTTGCGATTAAATTGTTGAACTTTTTATCACTGATCACACACACACACACACACACACCCGGCCGCCCAACAACCCACACCTTAACCCGGCTTCAGACCGGCAGGAGGCGGAGGTGAAACACTCACAGCCGTGAGCGTGCACATGAGCCGTGGACGCATGAACCCGTGGCACCAACACGTGCTGTGATATTGTGATGGTGCAGCCTTTGCACAGGTGAGGGGACGCAGAGGAAGAAAAGTTTAGCAAAGACAGGAGCATTTTGGGCTCCTTGGGAAAGTAGGCCACCGGTCCCTGTGGTGAGCAGCGCTTTTCTGGGGCAGGCTCAGTGATGACGCTCATCTGACCCGAATTGGGAACCGACACCCTTGTCCATCCTTTTTTTTTTTTTTTTTCGGAGGGCTGTGTGGAGACGGTGCTGCTGGGATGCTCACCACTAAAATGCAGAAAGACTGCAGGTCCGCTTTCCAGACAGCAGCTGCTCTTTCTGATCCACAAATCGATTGACCATTGATTCTTTTCTCGAGCAGCCCTGTAAGTATGCTTCAGCCCATCTGACTCAGGATCCACTGGTCCTGAATCCTTTTTTTTTTTTTTTGTGCAAGTGTGACTGGTTTGGAGCTCTGAGCGTGGGGTTAACGATTTTCCTCCACTGACTTTGTTTGCAGCCTTTGTGCTCGGATCCCGAGTCGTGGAGTGAGAAGCAAACTGCTATTTAAAGACGGCATAAGTCAGCCAGCTGCTGCCTTTTCCTCTCCCATCGTAATTGAATCAGCGCAAGTGGAGTGCGCCACTGAGGGGTGTGTTTGCGCTCCACAGAAGATTATACAGTCGGGACTTCCAGGCGGTCACTTTCACATACCTGATCGGTGCTCCTATTCCTGGTGAGTGCTTTTGTGGGACTGAAGCTGGAAACACGACAAATTTCCCGCTGGTGTTGCCTTCATAAAGCAATCTCTGAAAAAATGCATATGGGCTGTAAATATGGGCTATTAAGAAAAAGGGGGGGTGGGAGAGTGATTGCAAAACATGATTATCGCAGCAGTGACTGATGGAGTTCGGAGACCCCTCTTGATGTATGTGTTCACTCCTGAGTGTTATCAATCATCATCTTGTGAGCAGGCAGCTCTCCTCACGACGGCGAGTGACAGTCCTGCTCAGTTTGTACAGAATCGTCATTGAAGGGGTGTGTGTGTGTGTGTGTGTGCGTGTGTGTGTGTGGGGCATTGAGCAGGGAGAGAGTTAACAGCTCAAAAGGGAAGTAGGCCATCAACATCCCATTTTTATGGGCACATTCTGGGACTGGCTGTGAGCGTGACAGAAACAGCAAGTAAGACTTTGCAATATTTGTTTTGAATCGTAACTCCACATGCGAGCTGGCCCGTGCCGGAGTCGCCGTGCAGCGATGCGTGCGAGCGGCGTGCATACATAACATATAAGGTTGTGGCAGCAGCAGCGTTGCATTCCCATGTATTTGCATCTTCCTCCCCTGCTTGGAATCCGCTCTGACTTTCAGACACCAAAGATATTTTGTGGACGGAGAGAAGCGCTCGCCGCTCAGCTCAAATAGTTTGCGTTATCCGGCCAGGCTTGTGGCGCTGGGCGGGGGTGTAATGAAATTCATCTTCAGCCACAGATGCATTTGCATCCTGTCTGCGGTGTTCGGGTTCTCCTCAAGTCTGCTGGTGTGGCTCTTGAAAAGCACTTAGGAGGAAGTTTTTTAGAGTGTTTTGAGTCATTTGATACACAAGTGCTCTTACTGAAGCTTCTCCTGTTTAAAGGAGAAGTAAACCTTTCACTTTGCCAGTAAACAGGCATTTAATAGGAACTGAGAAGAATGAAAACATAAAGCATGCAAATACCTCAATCAGGAGGTAGTTTTCAGTCTATCTGTCCGTCCGTCCGTCAGTCAGATGACTCAAAAACCGCTTCCTTGATTTTCATGAAAGTTGGTGGAGAGGTGCAGTATGAAACATGGAAGAACTCGCTGAATTTTGCATCAGGGGTATATTTTCTTTCTTTAAGATTAGAGAGAGGGCTTTTTAAAAAATACATTTTAGTTCATGTCTCAAGAAACATTGCATGAAAAAAAATCTGTTTCATTTGTAATAGTTTTGGGGGTGTTGGGGATCCAGATAGATATGATCGTTTCAGTGGGCTGATGACCTTGAGGGAGGCTAATACTCTCTGAGTGACCCTCTCGTTCTAATTGGTATTAGAGCGGTGTATTAGTAAACACCAGGTGATACAATTTGTATTATGATGCAGAGGTTACATTGTACATTGCAATATGTGGAAAACTGCAAGCAAATGATTTAGAAACAGACATAATTTCAGGAAAGCTGTTATGGTATAGAGTAAATTTCACCATATGCAGGAAAATCAGATTTTTTTTTTTGATGCAGTCAGGACAGTGAGATCTGCATTTACATTTAAGAAAATTGAGCTGCACAAAATGAACCTCTTTCTCAAATGTTGGCATATAAACTATCAATTAAGATTGATACAAACGACATTGTGGTTTTGAGAATCAATGCAGTTTTACAGAATATAGTGATGCTCAGCTGTATCAATATCTTATTTCTTATATTCACTCATATTTTGTGCTTGATTTGGCAATTACAGCTTTGTAATTAGCTGCCGATTGGCTAGTAGGCTATACGTTTGCTTTGGCCAAGCAAAGCATTACTTCCTGCTTAGCCACTGATCAATATTAATGCTTTTGTAAGTAGTACTTTATGAAGCATCAGCTTGGACATCACCACAGTAAACAAGGGCTTTTTATTGTACCACAGCATTTGCTGAACGTGATTGTAGCCCACAGAATTGGAGTACCGCAGTTTTGTTTGACCAGTAATTCCCTGAAAAAATGTGAGATGGTATTGAGGTCCATTAGAGCAGCAGAAGGATTACAGAGTGATGAAATTCTGCAGTGATATTGAGAGAGGAACTGAGGGAATGTCATTGTCTTTTAGGGTTGTGCTTTTGGCTCATATGCCCCCCCCCCACACCCCTCTCATTGATACAGTGTGAGTTTTTGCTGCATTATATTTCCCTTTGGTTTCTCTGGTAAAGCAATATATAGTACTTTGTTTGGCAGCCCCGATTACGTGGATTTCCTAAGAATGCTGCAACTCTTAATAATTTCCATTATCACTGGGGGTGATTGTTAATTAATGTATTTGCAAGATTAATGGTTTTGTCTGCAACATGTCAGAGAATCCTGTAAAATGCACTCGACAAGTCTCCTGAGGCAAAAGTGATGTCTTTTATTAGATGTTGATTTACAATGGTGCAAGACATAGAAAACTTGGACAAGGTGAAACCAGAGGACACGTGGCACGTTTGCCTTCCGAATGAATGGTTTATTGACTATCACTATTTTTGCCCCTTGATTTTTGTTCAGTCTAATTGCCTCAGTTACTGTGCTATCAGCACGACAAAAAATGGATCATCTCGTCGCGGTCGTGCTGGAGCCGATCCCAGCTGACAAGGGGCGAACAGCGGGGTCCACCCTTGATGAGTCGCCAGCTCATCGCAGGGCCACATGAAGGA
Organism: Dactylopterus volitans; assembly: GCA_901007715.1. Classification (NCBI taxonomy): domain Eukaryota; kingdom Metazoa; phylum Chordata; class Actinopteri; order Syngnathiformes; family Dactylopteridae; genus Dactylopterus; species Dactylopterus volitans. The sequence goes on from CAAKHG010021087.1 coordinate 9,736, forward strand.
CAGACAACCACTCACGCACACCTACGGGCAATTTAGAGTAGCCAATTAGCCTCAGCATGCTTTTGGAAGGTGGGAGGAAGCCGGAGGACCCGGAGAAAACCCACGCAGACACGGGGAGAGCATGCAAGCATAGAAAGGTCCCAGGCCAGGAAACCTGCCACCTTCTTGCTATGAGGCAACGGTGCTAACCACCGCACCACCGTGTCGCCAAGAAATGGATCATTCATTGCCATTTTATTGTCTTTCCCACCTACTTGTACTTTCCCTGGAACTTGTCTCTCAAAACTGAAAAGAGCAGACGCATACATACTAATATGTATGCGTTCTCAGCAAATTTGAGCCACTGCTCCTCATCTGCTGTGATGCCACTTGAAAACAATTTACTTTATTCCCTACAACCTACTTATGAGATGTCTTTGAATGGCAAGTATAGATAACAATCAGATACAATGACGTTTGACTCATGCTTATTAAAAAATGGAGCTCAGATTTAAGTCTTCATTTATACCAACAGCATTAGGAATCCAAAAACGCTGCCGTTATTTTTGGCAACCATTTTTTTTTATGATTAACACACTTTTTTTCAATTCTAATGCAATTAACATCATCATCTCTGTGTCTGTCTTATAGGTGGAAGAGAAATCACTTACGATGAATTATGAATTGGTTTCACATGTTTTGTGGTATAGCTACTATCACTTCCTCCCTCCAAGTTTAGTCAGGAGTAGCGAGGCGGTCAGAGGGTGACGTAATTTCCTGTTGACTATTGCACGTTTTCGTCCTACTACACCCGAACAGTTATGCAGAGCATCTTGTGACGTAAGTGTTTTTCTATGCGTGTCTCCATCAAACCATAACAAGGCACGTCAGACTGAGCTCCCGACATTATTGCATCAGGTGCAAACTGTTGATTAATCAATTATCTACACAGTCTGCTATTATTATATAATTGACAACTAATGAGGTAGTTGTTGCAGCTGTACAGCGATGTGCCAGTCTCTGGCCCAACACTGGTCCAGTCTGCCCTGCTTGTAAAATATGACTTTCAAATCATTCCGGTGCAATATATGCTTTGGTATTCCCAGACTTAATCCAGTTGCATAAAACAACAGCTCACCCATTATGATGATAAAATCTTCAGTGTCCCAGTACAGTTGTGTCAGGTGACACTTGGGGACCCAAACAAACAGAGGATTCTCAAAAGGAGAATGTTTGCACACACACAAAAAAAAAAAGTGTCACACAAATCTGTAGGCTTCATCCCACAATGCTTAGCTGGTTGTGCAGCATCAACTGTAGTTATTGAGTCAGAATGATGGCATATCAGACATGCCAAGATTGTTCAGTCAATACGAGCGGTTTGAAACACGTCATCAGCTACTATGCCCGTCACGTCATCTAAAGTATAAAAGCATCAGACATTTGTGAGAACCTGTTGTTTTTCGCAATCTCACGATCAGTGATAGTAAATAGAATACTTTGGGGCTGTTTGGCAAAATCAGGCACTTGAAGATGTTATCTTGTGTATGGAGATATTTTTTTTCTGTTTCCTCCTGTATTAGTTACACATGAAAATGTAATTTGCATCCCTATGTTAGAGGAAAATGGAGATGATTAGGAGCTTAATTTGACATAAGCATCTTTATGTATTTATCAGGGCAAGGCGACAAACAAATTGATGCCAATAAGCCTTCCCCACATTCTCCTCCGCAGTATTAGTGTGACAAATGGAAATCACATTGTCTCACTGGGCTTTACAATCTGAAGCGTGAGTGACACACTCAGTTCTTAGACCCGCAATTAGAGTGAGGAAAACCCCCCCTTAAAATCCTTTTTAACAGGGAGGAAGAATAATTGACGCAAATAAATTTGATTGAAATGCGGCTTCATGGCATTCAGTACTGATAGGCTTATCAAATAATAAAAAAGTAACAGTGAATAACAAGACAGTATCAAAAATGTGCATAAAGTGCATCTGGAGACCACAGCAGGTACCTTCTTTCGGTCCATTTTTTTTAGACCCATCAATATATACCAATAATAAAATCTTAACAGTAAATAACAAGGCATAACCAAAGATGACAATACATGGTCTTATCCTGGGCTTATGCAGTTGGTCATACTGTCCTTTGGTTTATTTTTATAACCTGCTATTTTTAGAACTTACTGTAAGTATCAAACATTAACCCGCTCTGAGTTTTTTTTTTCATCTGTCAGAAAGGCTTCTCCTTGCTGAGGATGAAATAAAAAAAAAAGATGAATATATAGATTTGAAATACTTGATCAGATCTTGAAATGCTTTGTGGGGTTTTTATCTTTTTTCTTCTTCTTCTTTTCGTCCCTCCTGAGGAGAAGCTATCACATGACAACATCACATCCACAAATGTCAAATGCCGCCTCCCAGTTAAGAGAAACATTATGCTATTAAAGAAAAACTGAAAACTCAACCACAGAGACAAAGGTGTTGGGCAAACACTCTATTCAGGCACTATATCAATTATATGCAATGTACTGTATATGTTATGCTGAATGTTTTTTTTAAGGTAGGTAGATACCTCAGGATACCTTATTATCATATTGCCGCCGAGCTCTTGTATTTCTTTTATGTAAGTCAAATGAATAAAACCCATCTGTTGGGTACTTGGTTCGACTGCTTAGTAACAAAAGTAGTCAACAGATTTTGCTTTACAAACGAATCCCCACTTCAGAAGGCTGCATCTGCGGTTATCTAGTGATGTACTTTGCCAACACAATTATTTAACCACCTTTGTGAAGAGTATAGATTTTTTGACTTCGTATTATACATTAAGTGTTTGAACAATGCCCAGTTGGAAGGGAAGAGCTGTGTGTTTGCCAGGGAAGCATTCTCCCACGAACGTTCCACACTGCCATCGGCATGACGTTATACATATCAGTTCTCCACACTTCAGGCGTCTATTGCCGAGGACCACTGATCTGAGATGCTGTTTTAAAATCGGTCTTTTTAAGGACTTCTTTTGCTCACCTCCTTTACCTCGTGAAAATTCATTCGAACACATGTATGGTTTTTACTTTGCCCTCCTGCTATTTATGCAGATCTTCACATGTTCGTTAGCTCATCTCCTTTTCATCCGTGCAAGGTTTTTTTCTTGTTGTTGCAGGGGGGCAAAGTCACAGCAGATGTGTTCAAGTTAGCAATTAGCAACAGTAAGATCTGTCTTGTTTATTTTTAGGTTTAATATTGTTCCTTTAGCTGTTATACTGTATGTAGTGCATGTATTGTAGCTTGAGGCTGAGTGTCACCCTGACCAAGCCAAAATGTATCTTCCCTTTGCTCACAATAACTCTTTGTCTTTAGTAAAGTGGCCACTGTCTGTGCATGATCTCTTTGAATAACTTTATGAAAGATACTAAATGGTGGAGTTCTGACGCTGTAGGTCATCAGACCGTCTTACACCTTTTCTTTGGTCCATATAAAATAACAACATGCACACTTTATACAAGGTGTAGATGGGGCTTTACACCCCAGGTCCAGAATATCTGATTCAAATATGTTCATATTCTTATTGAGTGTTGATTTTCACAGTGTCTGACTCTCTGTTTATGACTAACAGTTATCTAATCATCTTTGCCTTTCTTCATCAGAGAGGATAAGATGGCTGGAACCGCCATCTTCAGCATGCTGGTGACCTGAGACAAATTGCGTTCCGTTGCTGCTGAGGACCTCCACCAACCCCACCCATGACTTTCTACTGTGTAGGTTTACACTGTCAAACCCATCTTAAAAATTTGTGTGACAGACAAATTAGTTGGATTTGAAAGTTCTTAGTCCAGTTGTCTGATAAAGCAATGCAGTTTAGCTGTAATTATACTTGTCATGCATAGTGTATTCTTATATTTTCATTCGAAAATGGTGCACTCACGACAGTGTTTGTGTTTGTGCTGGCACAACGTAATTTTAAAAACTAGATTAATCATTAATATACTATAGTAAAAACGCATCTGAGATGATCAGCATACAGTATTTAAGATGTGAGTAAGTCAGCTAATTAGACCTTCCTGCATATACTTTTAATTTTACCTGTACTTTTAACTTTTAATCTTAGAATGATTTGGTGAGTCAGATGCTATAGCTAATTTTATACAGAAAAGATTCATCTGGGTGTTAATGCACTAACACTGAAGACAAAAAAACTTGTGAAGCCTAAATCTTAATGTTAATGTACAATAAGAAAAAACAGTGCAGTTTAGGAACAAACTGATTTCCACTTTTCCACTGACTTAATTGGTCTTCATCTTAGACTGTTTTTGATGCTCAAATTGCTGTTTTTCAGGAACCGTTGATTGGTGTGCTTCAAACTCTGTAATGGAAAATCGTGGTGAGTACCATGTGGTTTGTTGTGGCTGGTTAAGTGCAGTGTTAATGCTGTGGAGAGACCTGTAGATCCACTCATTTTACCGTATATCCTCTTGTGTTTATGAGATCTGTCTGGCTTGCGGATGTTTTATGAGTGACTCGGGAATATAGCTGCACTTCTTCCCCCGTCTGCTTGAGAATGCCTCCCCAAACTTGGGCCTCCTGAAAAGCCCAAAAGTGGATTTTCACAAGTCTGTCCTGTATTACAAATGAGTTGTGTTTCATTGTATTTTTTCTAGTCCAGCAACTTTACCTCGAGAATATCTTTGCTTTGTATTTAGCTGCTTTTGACTCCCAGTGGTAACTGACTTCAAACATTCATACGGTGACAATGACCCGTCTTTCTCATAAACCTGGCTGCTACACAGGAAAGGGAAGCACAAACTTGGATTATACTGTATGTACCTTGTGGCTTCTGGTTCGCCCTCACCTGCTGCTCTTCACTTACTCAGTTCCCCTTTGTGTATGTAGTCTGACAAAAAAAAAAAAAAAATCAGGCTCAACAGTGTGTCCACTAACCCTTCAGTAATGAATGACTTCCTGGGGCAGCATCAAAATAAAAGCTTCACATAAATTTGAAATTGTTTTTACAGCCACAGGTTGGTTGTGAAGGTGGAAAATATGCTCATTTATTTTCTAGATGAAGCGATGTCATGTACACATGTCTCATGGCATGTCTGTAAAGTAAGTAGGAAGCCACCTCCAGCAGCTTAGCATAGCACAAATCTTGGAAACTGAGAAGAACAGCTGGCCTAGGAAAATCTGCCATACCAGCACATCCCAATAGGACAAAAAGACACATTTGCAGTGTGTTTGTAAAATGTAAGCAGAAACAAAAAATGTTGCAATAGCAATTTATGGTTTTATTATTGTCATACTTTTGCAAATTTTGGCAATTAGTGAAAGTTCCATGCAGATGAGCAGTTAAAACTCTTCCTTTTTAATATACGCTTTCTCTCATGAAGGAGACTGATCATCTGCTCCGGTGCTTATCAGCGCTTGTTTTTATGTGCATACCTGCCTCAGTTTGCCTGTTTGCTAAAGTGGCCTGGCCCAGTCTGTTATCCAGGTCAGGCCAACAGGTTCTGGGCTCATGCGGATTGGCTCAGCTCTCTCTGGAAGCCAGCCCGATGTGGAGGCTGTATGTGGGGCACAGGCAGAGAAAAGAAACGCTGTTGAGCACACTAGCGCTCCATCTTTAGAAGCAGCCGCGATGCAGCCAAACGCTCAGAAAACTGTGATCTATCCAGCATAATGACACAGCTCAATGCTTTGGATTCCTCTGAGGCGCAGTCGGACAAGTTTTTCTGGAGACACTAAAACCTCAAAAGGAATCAAAGCATCAATTCAGGGGGTTCAGTCCACACTCCCTCTTCTCTCCTAGTTTAAAGAAAGTGGTCTGTCTTTCTCTGTCTTGATCTGCCTCTATTCAGGCGCCAAACGGGCCAGTTCTCTTTGGGAAAACTTGTTTTTAAGTCAAGCTAATGTCTTTAGGACTGTTCCGATTGTAATAAGAGACTCAAATATGAACATAGAGTGATGAATGGAGGCATTAAGATGGGTGAGCAGCATGACAGACATCCTCTGCTAGTTTTTCAACAACATTAGATCGGTAACATTTGGGTGTATACTACATGTATACAGAGGACAGATTGATTAGCAGGACCGGGCTCCCCAGCTCTTCTCATTTATCAGACTGACTTGTGAATCTGCATACCTCTTTGTAACAAGTTCACTGACATCTCACATAATAGTGCCTCTAATTCTGCTGGAATTCATGTCTGTTGTTTATGTTGAGATGTTGACACAGAGCAGCATTCTAGATGGTCTTGACCTTTGCTCAGCTCCCACAAAAAGCCATGCGTCTGATCTTGCATTGCATCTCCACTAATTTAGGGCATTCTTTTCCCCATATTCATCCAGTCCAGACTGAATTAAATTTTTGGAAGTCAGTTAAGGTGTCCAACCATCATAGGAATAGCTTGTATACAATGTACATGAACTGTATGTCTTTTGTCCTGTTCTCACTCCGGTAGCAAAACTAAACACAGACAAGTGTAAGACCACAGAACTTCGGCGTTCACGCTTCTCTTATTCATTTCCCATGATCACAATGATGTTAGTATTTGTTTAACAGCAGTGCATGTAAATGAGCATACGTACATTTTAGTGAAAATATGCAATACACCTGACCTTCACAGAGTCAGGTTAAGTCCCTACTCATGAAACTGTAAAAGTTCGCCACATTGATTTCTTTACATTGTACAGACATTATTGAAAACAGACATGGCACTGCACACTCATACCACAGCGCACACATCAAATTGAGAACATAACTCGTCTCTCCCCTTGGAATGGTAGGCATCTTTCATCGAACGCTGACCTGTGCTATGAGCCAAGGAGGGAGGGTCAGTAAGCAGGGGGAGTTCATCTCCTAGAGGGAGGGAAGGTCTTAAGGAGATTGAAAGAGGGAGGGACAGGGGAAGGACTGAACGGAAAGGAATAGGGGACGGTTGGACAAGAGGAACGTAGAAAAGGAGAAAAGACAGGAATTGTCGAGGGAGGGAGGAAGGCAGGTGTAGGCACTTGTCTACCCAGTTCTGCGTGGAAGGTTCTGGGTGCAGGAGAGGTAGGGGCCCCGTTGGGGCTGGATCATGGGACAGAGTCTTCGTGTGGAGACCCCAGCTCAGGAACCACAACAACACAACAATGGTGGTGAGTTTCTAGACTCACTCTTGGACTCTTTGTGTACTGTACTGGGCTGTATTTTTCAACAGTTAACACTCTGAATGAAAGAGGTACCATGTAGATTTTCCCAGAATTATAGCATAGAGAGATAACAGCTGGACAATCAGCCATGCACAGTCTGCTCACTCTCTCTCTCTCCGTCTCTCTTTGTCTCTCTCTCCGTCTCTCTATCTGCTTCCACTTCACTTTCACCACCACAAGGAATGTTAAATGACTTGGCTCACGTGGAAGAATCTCAGCTGTGTTTTTACATAGTCATGCATGTGTTGCAAACTTATTTTTATATGCCTGGATGCTATTTGGCCAGTAAAACTAGATGTTGAAAACATGAATTCTTGGGAGATGTTGTGTTTGACTCAGGAGGGTTTTTTTTTTTTCTCTTTTGATGATTACAGTTCTTCACATACTTCAGTTGTAGCACATAACGGTATCAAGTAATGAATTTGAATGGAAATTTTAAATATTTCTTGCATTTCATATTCTGTTACAATGATTTGTATTTGGCATACTGTTACTACAGGATTGTTTGAAATGGTTGGGTGACTCTTGAGAACGCAAGATTCCACAAGAAGCAATCACAGTGATTATAACCTCTTTGGGCTGTCACTTAAGGAGATTAAATTTCATAATCTGCCCTGCCAAGGGTCCGGGTAATAATGTGGTGGAGGTATTTCCCAACCGCTGCACCGTGTAGAAACAGATTTCTTATGTAAGTAATTAGGAAGGCTTGGCAAACAGATTGGCTGGAGTCCATTAAAACAACAGTCTCATTTGACCACATGCTCACCTGACCACGGCTGCCATGACTCATTGAATCATGAGGTTAGAGTGAAATCTGGCCTCTCTGGGATGTGAGAGTGGTGGGTGTGGCCTCAGCATGGGGGTACGTCAGAGGCACGCACACACAGACACAGTCACACACCCCCATGTCCCATGTTTCCTGACTGGTATGCCTTATCTTGGCAGAGCTCCTAATTACATAGCATGACTGCTAGAACACTGCTCTTGTTCAAAAAGAGTTATGTTTCATAGAAGCAGCAATTTTGAATTTGATAACAGTCACATTGTTGATAAGCTTCGCCAATGTCACCGAACTGTACCTTGCAGAAAAGACCCTTAACATAGAGCTTTGTTTTCGTGAGCTGTACAGCGGACTGTGTTATTGAGTGTGAGGGGAAGAGGTTGTCTTTGTTCTTGGTCACAGAATCAGGGTGGAGTACCGCTTCCTCCCTGTGTTTCCAGGCTGGCCCCCCACCCCTGTAATTTTTCTGTCCTTTCACCCTTTACTCTCATTCTCAGTCCCAGCGTCACTCACAGCTACGCACATCAAACCTCTTCTCAGTCTTCTCAGTACAGTTTAAGTCATGTCAAGTCAGATGTTTTTTCTATATCTGCGAAGAAAAATTTTTAAGTGGATCCGCAGCTCTCTTGAACATAACTGAGTTGGATGGCCGAAACTTTTTTTTCCTCCGTGGAATAACACTTTTTAATCGGACAGCAGTGGCAAATGTATTCTATCTGTATTCTATTTGGTCAGTCATCTTTTTCAAATAGATGACAGCTGGCCTGAATGCGTTGTGATCGTCATCTCTGCAGTGCTGTGGAGTGTGCAGTCCTGGCAGAGCCAGCTCTTATCCTGCTTCACTGGTTTCAGCTGAGGCACTGTGACAGAGGCGCCTCTGACAGAGCAGTCTGCTGTGTAAGAACCTCAGCTCTGGATCCCAGAGAAAGCCGCCTTAAGCAATGCTTAAACTGGATGTTATGGCAGCTGGTCTGAATCTTCAGATTTTTACCTTGCCAATGTAAACTCGATTTTCATGGTGTGGACACGTCCCTTGAGCCCGGACCATCTCTGCTGCAGTTTCAAACAGCTTCCTGCTTGTAGACCTTCTGGCATTTACTTTGTCAGTGAATCGAGTGTTGGTATACATACGGGACAGTGTGGAGCTCCTGAATGCTCCCTGTCTCCCCATGGCATGCTGTCTCAAGTCTCACCACCATGGAAGCTGGACGCTTAACACCTCTGTTCCAGGTAGAAAAGTCTGTTTTTTTGTGAAGCTTGTACATTGTGTCATTTTTTTAATGACAGTAGTACGGGAATTTGAATTGCAATTGAATCTATTTGGGGGATCGTGTGTTTTGTTTGCAGATAGTCTCCTAATGCATACGCTAAGTTCAAATATTGTGGTGTAAGCAACATTTGTGTGGAATCCCACTTTATATTCAAATGATTAACACCTCACTTACAACCGTTGGGTCTGTGTTACGCGTCTTTATTATATGATACTGAATCATTGCCACCTCCAGTTTGATGGTCTTTAGGGCACTCTGATTTCCTGGCTAGGTTTGTCAAACAAATGGTTAGCTTCCTCCAAGAAGTGGTATTACAGTAGTTATCATGCCCCATAGATGTTGTCGGAATTATTTGAGAGCATATTGTTGTGGGAAGCAGACTGTATGGCATCACCGTCGCCAAGACATCCTGTGCGTGTGCATCGACTCTGTTTTAAATCGCACCTTATTCTCCCTCCCCCTGGTAAATATTATGTCTACTGAATCCAGCAGCTGCCATACTGAGAAGGACAATGTTTGAAATTCTCACTCTCAGCACCCTGTCAGTCAGCCTGACCTCAGTTTAGCTGTCAATCTCAATGATGTTTAACCATGAGTGGAGAATTCCATCTAGTACTTCAAACCTTAATGGCATTTGACCTCAATAAGTGTTCTTGGAAAGCTTTTGAAAGCTCTTGCTTGTACGTCCATACCTGCCTGTTGTTAGCTTTATTTATGTATTGTGACTGACGGCTCTCTCTGCTATTTTGTGACTTCATCCATGTGTGCCTCTCATCTCCATAGAGGCAGTGAGGGCAGAAAGGCTGATAAGGCACTAGTCTCCATCCCGCCAAGGAATGCAAGCACTTGACAGTGAGAAATCCTGGCTGAGTGCCAGCGACAGGCCTCTCCTGTTAACTGTGGATATGTGGAGGAGTCAATGAGCTCTCAGCATCACTCTGCCAAAGCACACTGAGTCCTTGCAAAACTAACAGCTAAAGATAATAACATTCGTAATGAGTTCGGCCCGATTTACAAAAGCAGCAGATGAGCTCAGTCATAAAGAAAAAGCTCTTACGTCTCAAGTGTTGCTACTGCAGAAGAATCGATATTCTTCATTTAAAATCTCGACAAGCACTTTATCCAAAATACTTTCTTTCATTTTAGATGATGAAGCCGAGCAGCACCACAGCACAATGGTGGGAGAGGTGGGTAGCGCAGGGGACAGCACCCCTCCCCCAAAACGCAAGGGCAAGTTCTCTACACTCGGCAAGATCTTCAAGCCATGGAAGTGGCGGAAGAAGAAAAGCAGCGAGAAGTTCAAGGAAACTTCAGAAGGTTTGTGGACTCATACATAAATGCATCAGAACCAGTGTCCCAGCTGGAATTTTCAAGTGGCTCTGCACGTAAAGAAAAGACAATGAGTTGCTTGTATGCCGTCCTGTTGATTATGGATCTGCAATTTTGCATCTTTGAAGCCTGGAGCATGACGCACTTCTTTATGGCCATCTTGATTTGAAAAAAAAAATTCAGTGTGTAACACGCAGGCTTATATTTCTGTGTTGACGGCAGAACTGGAGAGAAAGATGTCGACGAGGCGTACGAGGCAAGAACTTATAGAACAGGGATTGCTGAAAGAAGCTCCGGACAACGGTACGAGTGTTTCTGTGATTCATCTGAACTCTGCACAACAGCGTCTGTACCTAACAGTAGCAGTCCTGAGGCTATCACACCCACACAGACGGCAGAGTGAAATCATCAGTACGTTATGGCAGGAACACTGTCCTCCATCCAGCAGATGTCGGACGCATTTTTTTTTATTTATTTAAAAAAAAGCAGATTTACTTCCACCTCCCTGTTTTTCAAAGTAATGTAAGATCTGTTTAAAATGGCATGCCACTCTCTAGAGCTGAGCAAAAGTGGAACAAATTGTGCCCTGCAGCGAAATTGCTTTGAGAGGGGTGTGTGCGCAAGCGTTATGCAGGCCCTGTTGTTGCAGAGGCCCATTTATTAAACCTACAGCTGCTCCTTCATCACACCAACAAACACACGCTTTGTCTACAGGGCTTGAGATAAGTGTAACTTCGTTAATTCTTACGGGTGCACCAATGACTGTTTTCAAGATTGACAAAAATGGTTGATTATTTTAATTCATTTACCAGTTTATTGAATGTAAGTAAATGGAAGTGGGGGGCATGCCGACTTACCATTGAGGATTGATTGTCCAACTACTGAAAAGGTATTTAATTTACAGTGATACCAACCAAAGAAATCCAGAACCAGCAACTCATTGACCCTTTTGCATTAAATGACCCCTGAGAAATAAACAATTATAAAAATTGTTTAATATTCTTAACGACCCATGGTTGAATTGAATTCACCGTAACATGAAATCACAAATATTCTACAGGCTCAAATAAAATACTATAAAACTTCTGAATGATCTGGCATGAGGAGGCATTTAGCTTCTTAATTTCTTCTCATGTCCTTGGTCAATTACCAATTAATGTGTCATTCACTGACTGAGAAAAGCTTTTTTTTTTTTACGTACTGCTCTTTTGTCCATCTTTGATTGATGCAGACTCAGAAACACAAAACCTGAAGCAGCCCTATGTGAAGAATGGCCACACTCTACCTGTAAGTGCGGGAGTTGGAGTGGTCGGCAGTGGAAGGAGCCCATGCAACCAGAGCAAACACCCCTTAGAATCTGATTTTCGCATGAACCCAACCTGGCTCACCCAACCGGATGACCGCAGGGGTCGATCCCCCTCTGACGGAGAGCATCGGGGAGTGTCGGCCACCAGAGGCACTGGAGTGCATGAAGACGGGAAGAGAGGAGGGGGAGGGATGGGGGCACGTGCACATGGGGAGGGTGAGCGAAAGCCTAACACGGTCTGGCATGGCCAGATTCACAGCCAGATGGACGAGGGCAGGCGTGGCGGTCGGCTTCACCCTGAAAATGGGCAGAGAAGGCCTGGGCTGCAGAAGGCCCCATCCGAGGACGGCAGGAGAAGTCGGCCTTCTGAAGTGGACTGGAAGCCCACACTTCCCCGGCATGCATCTGCCGAGGAGGGAAGAGCCCGCAGAGGTGAATCATTTCCAGTGTGTGTATTTTCCACTCCCACTCATCACATTTTAACATCCCTGTTTTCCTCTGTGATCGATTCAAAGCCACACACCTCAGCCTCCTTCATATGTGTTTATCGGTGATAGTGTGTTTTGCTGCCCTCTCTTTTGCTGTCACGTCTCTACTTATGTGGTGTCCTCCCAGATATAGAAAGGCTCCTGTCGGCTCCCAGGAGCCCTGCTCCAGCTATGCTTCTTATTCAGGAACATAAGGGAATAGCTTGTCCTCTCTTCTCCTCTCCTAATTAATGTGGCACGATCACTATACCCATCGTTGCCCTTTAACGCCTACAGTACACTGTCAATTCAGTGATAATTGGTGACGAGATGCAGCTAATTGATTTTACTGAAACATTACTCCTTGGCAAATGGTAATAGTTAGTGCTGTTTTTAGATCTCAGTTGTTTAGCTTATTTAACACATGAACCACTTAGGTTTCCTTCAGGTCGAAAACGGCATCTTAATCAGGCTACTGAACTAGAACTAGTATTAGAAGAGAGTGAAGGTGCAGATATTTTGAGATAATTTTCTCCTACTTCACGTCATGTGTACTATTTGCTCTGTCTCACCTTGTATTTTCCCTCTCTTCCTCTCTGATGCTGCTTTTCTCTCCCACTCTCTTTCTATCTTTATCATCTCCTGATCTCTGTCCTCTTTTTTTTCCTCTGTTTTTTCCCATTCCCCTCTGTTCACTTCCTCATCTCTTCTGGATGATTTCCTCTTTGGTTGTATGACGTCACAGCAACAAAGGCTGATTTTTAAATAAATAACTGTGGACAGCTTCGACGGATGGTGTGGGAGCATCAGGGGAGTTGGGGTGTGGTGGGTTAGGCAGAGGGAGGAGTGTTTTGGTGGTAATTGCAGCCGCCTACTCTGTTTATCTTCACAGCTGATCCCTAGATAATGCAATTCTCAAACAAGTGCGATCGCAGAGAGAGCTTCGAGTGGTGAAGCGGCAGAAAATGGCTCACTGCTAAGCCTCTGAACTGAAACATTTATAGCCAGGCAGAGAGCTACAGTATGTTATAATGAGATTCAGTGATGGAATAAACAAATGCACACTACTTTGTACAACACTGCCCATGGACCACAGCTGGACAAATACGTTGAGTTAGTGAGATGTTGTGCAATAGTTTTAACTATCGTGCCTTGTCTCCATAGAGTCCGACAGCCATTTTGCCCCTGACCCAGAAGCCCAGAGGGACACCCTTCGTGAACCTCTACCTCCCAAACATTCTGTCATGCCTCCAAAATGGCTTATGAGCTCCACAACTGAAGCTTGCAGCGAGGGTCCACCCGGTACCCCTTCCAACCACCCTGCGACCCAGTACCCCTCCCCCTCTGGCTCTTTGGCTGTAGCATCTAAACCTGTTCGGTCCTCTGCGAGTGCGACCACACAGCAGTCCTCATCTGCAACCCCAACCTCCACGCCTCAGGGCACCAAACAGCCACCTCTGCCCCCACCCAAGCCTGTGAACAGGACTAACGCTGCCATGCTGGGTAAGCTTTGCTGGCTTCTGTTGATAGATAATGGAACATATTGACTTAATCACATGCATCAGACGTTACACTCTTGCATTATGAGCTCTCAAATGAGAATGCTTTATGTGATTGAGGGCGATGATAAACTGATTCACTATAGGATCGTAATATTTCACATGGTGTTACTCCAAAGTATTAGATAAATGGCAACCGTGCATGCAACATTATGACAGGTTTGCATGAAAGGGATGGTCAGTCTGTCAGCCTATTTTGCTGCATTAAAAATGACTGAAGTGATCTGAACAGACAAACTTGAATTAATAAGTCAAAACACATGTGGACAAAGTTTTCATTGGAGACAGTTTTAAAAAGGTAAGAAATCACAATATATTCCAATATTTATGATTGCAACATGCAGGATTTTGCAAAATTTCACTACCATCACATCTCAAGTATTATGATAACAATATGTCATGGCATCTTTTGTGATTCCCACCCCTATATGCTGCAGTGTGTGGTTTCCCTTCCGGCGAATACAATGTACACATTTATGAGTCAGTGCTCAGCTGATGGAAAAGTTCTCTCTCTCTCTCTCTTTTTTTCTCTCTCTCTCTCGCAACAAACACACACACACACACACACACACACACTACACACACTTCTACCAACATCCTGTTAATGATGTTATCTTCTCATATTGAGAAGCTTTTCCCCAGCTAATTACTTATTACGCCTGGACTATTTTAGCAGCAACTTCTCCCCTGCATTTTACACTCTGAAGATTAAAGGGACTCTTGTGGTTGTGAGCTGCTGCTTATACAGATGCAGCATAGTGGCTGTTGTTGTTTACTGTGGGTTTGTCTCATCTGGGATTCGTGCCTTAATTCCCATTCGGGCATGGCTGTTGACTTTGATTCACTTTTATGAATCTCACAAACACATTTGATGATTCTGGCACTTTACAAATGTTTTCACTTCTTGTCTTGACTTCAGTTTGGACTGTCCGCTGTGATTGAGTTTTTTGTTCATTAAGTGCTGTGAAGTCTCAGTCAGTGTTTTAGATGTGCTACTTTATGAGATGAGTGAAATGGGGCCAAAAATTGAAAGCTGCCTTGTTTGTTATGGTTAGTGGCTGATAATCACACAGATTATCTCACTTTGGAACTATGAAGGTTCCCCCAGAGGTAAACCATAGAGTCACTAAACATTTGTATTGAAGAAATGAAAGTATAAAAGTGAGGAAGCAGGAGCTTTTTAAGGGTATAAAATAGTAGAGTTAATGCAGTATCGTACAGTTTTGCATTTATTAAACACAGCTGAAGGCCTTCGTCTCCTCCCTGTAAGTCTCTGCCCTGCAGGGGGGAGAGAACACACAGCTTCCGCTCTACTGGTCCTGCTGGAAGCGTGAGTGCGACTATGATGTCTACCTGTCCCTCCCTGTCTACCTGTGCCGGCGGGCCGGAGGCCTGCGCTCAGGTAATAGGATGCCCTTTGTGGCCAGGGTGCTCACATCTGAAATGCCCTCTCCCCCTTCAAGAGCCTGCATTCTTCAATTTGTTGTGTCGTTTCTAGCTGCCAACACAACTTCTCCCCTATGCCTTAAATGCATTGATTGGCTTTGATTTCTTCTCTATGAATGTGGCATATAAGAGCTGCATGCCGATGATGAGTGTTTGGGGTGTGTGCAAGCGAGCAACTGAGTGTTTTTAAGTCAGTAGGCTCATATTGGCATGTGAATGAGGCGAAGTCTTTAGCAGGTTTCATCTGTGGCCTGCAAAGCATCAATTGCTTGTTTCAGCAATAATCCACTCAGCATCTGCTCAACTGGGATGAATGGATATGAATGACTGGTGGAAAGAGAGGGTTGATTTGATTTAAAGAGGACGATATTATCAGTCTACTCTCTTGCATGATGGCAGCACTGATCTGGTTTTATGCTTCAGTGGCACGGCTTTTGCTTTTCAAGACTGTGGATGTGGCTTTAAAGCTGTTTTATATATGTTTAAGAATTGTATGGCTAATAAAAGAATATGCATGTAATTTATTAGGAGGTTTGAGCTTCTTGTTTAGTGGATTTTTGCACTTCGAATGTGCTAAAACACAAGGTTTTAAAGGCAGAACCTGGCTGTGGAGAGCATGCAGGACGTATGCATCTCCTTGGTCTCTGTGACCTTTGTCAAATGTTGCACACTAGCGTGCTAGAGCAGTGTGTGCATTCATGTTGACACAGTCATGTGATCTGACTCTCTGTATGTGTGCATTGATGCTCAGTCAGACATGTATTGCCAGTAATGTATTTGTATTTTGTCATGTTCAGCTGATGCATGTGCACTCATTCAACAGCAGCAAACAGAATAGAAAATTAAAGCGGCGACATGCACGGGCTTCTCACTATCAGGTCTTGGCTCAATTTGGCATTATGACTGGATGTTATTTCACTGGTTCCTATTTGCAGGAGACCTCACCCAAGCCACCGGAGGTGCCTGTTTAGTTCCAGCCAAACCCTCTCCACCGATGCCGCCAAAGAGGACAACACCCGTCACCAAACGCAACACCGAGGACTCCTCGACTTCAAGCCATCCCATCAACCCTTCACCGCTCTCTCTTGAGGACCACAGCAATCACTCTGTGAGCTTTCAGCTGCCTCCCCCTCCTCCGTCCCCACCCCTGCCAACACACATACCACCCTCTCCCCCCCGCCAACACATACACACCCACCACCTCCACCATCAGCACTCCTACCCCCACCCATTGCCCCAACCTATACCCATGTTGTTTGATCCCCCAAGCCCTACCAATGAGTCTTCCCAGCGCCCAGCTCCTGTCCCGCTGCATATCATGATCCAACGTGCTCTGTCCAGTCCCGGCCCGGCTCATCCTAACCCAGATGGATCACAACGTGCACATACTTTGCTTTTTGAGACTCCTCCTGAGTACCAAGGAGATCGAGGTCGCCCCCTGCCTGTCAGCATCCAACCACTAAAACTGTGAGTTCCCAGCAAAATCCACAATATCAGGCTACATGAGAAAGAGGGCAGGCGCAATCCATGAGCTACAATATGCAATATCCTGAGTAGCCGCCATACAAACTCTTACGTATACATCATCTCACTCAGACCTGGAGCAAAAATCCAAGTGATAGGTGACAGTTATGCTTAACAAATTATGAATAGGATACACTTATAGGTTAGAATATATCATGGTGTTTTTTTGTTAAATCTGTATGACAAGTCAATAACGGTGATGCCTATTGTTGCTTCCCATTAGATCTGAGGATGACTATTCAGAAGAGGAGGAAGAAGAGGATGAGGATGACGAGGAAGAGGAGGAGTATGATGGGGAGATACCCCAGCCAGAGCTGGAGCCACGCAGTCGCCGGTGCTTGGTCGGGGATGCTGGTGTTTGTGTCATTCCGGGGGACGAGGAAGAGGAGGAGGACGATGAGGATGAAGAGGAGGAGGACAATGAGGATGAAGAGCATGACATGCACCGAGAGGACAGCGACTCAGACGGTCCTGTGCTATATAAAGATGAAGATTCTGATGAGGATGAGGAGGATGAGCCCCCACTTAGTAAGCTATTTTAATAAATGGAACAACATATTGTGTTTTTAGTTTCAAGTTTTTCATGAAGCCCTCACGTCCCGTTTTCGTCGCTTCACTCCTCTCTATCTACTTGGCTGATATTCAGGTGCCCTGGCTAGTAGAGTCAAGAGGAAGGACACCCTGGCTCTGAAGCTGAGCAGCCGTCCTTGTGCCCCTGACAGAGACCGGTTCACACAGGACAGGATCACCAGAGACGACCAGCCTCCAGGTCAGACCGGGCTCACCTGGCAGAGCAGGGAGCAGTGGGAGGCCATCCGCACACAGATTGGCACTGCACTCACAAGGTAAAGATAGACATCATAAGTGCATGAGTTCATGTTTCTTTTTGCTTTTTCTGGTACATTTTCTGAGAAAGCACGAGATCATTTGTCAGAACTTTGTCCTACTTATTGCCTGAATGACAAAGTGATGAATCGGTTTAAAAATAGAGCTTCTCATTTTTTCTTCTCATCAGACGACTTAGCCAGAGACCCACCGCAGAGGAGCTCGAGCAAAGAAACATCCTTCAGCGTTAGTATCAATTCCTATACGCCTTTCTTATCCAGCACTGAACCTACTAACACTCCAGCTGAAACAAAGGGATTGTGCTTTAATCTGTGGAAACAAAATCACAACTTTTGTTGATTACTCCTATGCTATACCTTTTATAACACGTAACAAAATGTTTTTTACACACGGCAAGAACAAGATATTATGTTTGAGAAGAAAGGTTGAAACATGGACGATAGATGTCTAATTGTGGAAGCTGCTTGTGATGCACATCAAGATAAACTTTGATGGAGCATCTAAATAAAACCCTGTTTTTATTTTCTGCCTCGCCTCAGCCAAAAATCAGGCCGACAGACAAGCAGAGGTTCGAGAAATCAAGCGCAGGCTGACCAGAAAGGTGACAGCAACACAACTTTTACTCACATCCAAGTACCAAATCATGAATTTGCTGGATATTACATTGCCGTATATCTTTTTTTGTTGTAGTTAAGTCAACGACCCACGGTTGCAGAACTACAAGCCAGAAAAATCCTGCGTTTCCATGAGTATGTGGAAGTTACAGATGCCCAAGACTATGATCGTAGGGCAGATAAGCCGTGGACCAAGCTGACTCCTGCTGACAAGGTTCTCATCTAATTGTTAAAAATGGACAAATTTCCCTGCTGCGGGCTATGTTTTATAAAATTAAGAAATGTAATCAAGTTTTCTTTGCAACTAATACTTTAAATAATGTCTCCTCTAGGCAGCCATCAGGAAGGAGCTTAATGATTACAAAAGCACTGAAATGGAGGTTCATGAAGAGAGCAGAATCTACACGAGGTATACACCTTTTTGATGATTTTAAACGGAATTTGTGTGTCTACTCGTGCCTGATGAGAAGTTTGTTTCCTTCAGGTTTCACCGGCCTTAGCATCCTCCCTCTTTTCCCGGATAATGAAGCAGATCGCCCTTCCTGATTTCCAGAGTGTACTGCAGTCTAGAGGGGAAAGCCTGGAACTGACACAGAGCAAGAATCTTTCTCACTTCCTCTCCATCGCCCTCTCAATACATTGCTTTCGCTAAACGGAGGTGGTGGTGGGTGAAGACGGGATACAGTATTTCTCCTGGGCTACAGGGGGGGAGCCACGTGCCAATGAACTGGAGGAGATAGAGGACCTACAGCACAGGGCCTACGCTCACCCTGCTGTAATGTGGTACCCCTCAGGGACTTGGATCTAGTCAAAACCTTTAATGCGGCCTCATTCTGTGTTGCCTTTTTTCTTCTTTACTGTAAATGGAAAAGCTCATATATCTTGTTAATGTGATAATATACAATAACACTAATAATGATAATGATTTATGATACAGTAATAATAGAGACAAATGGCTGCAGCGAGAGAGGGATGAAGACTGGGATATTCTGTTAAATGACTGGACATCTCTGGGATATTGTTTGTTTTATATTAATTGTGTACAGATTACTATTGTGACACCTTAGAATGAAACTTGGAGAGCTCTAATTACAAACTATTGTGTAATGAACAAAATATTTTCTATTGTGATCACATGAGTAGTGACAGCTTTTATTTGAGCCGCCTTTTTTATTATTATTATTTGGCTTGCTTGTATTTATGGTTGTGATGTGAGGTGGCTGTTTTCAATGTCAGTCTAGATGGGGCTGCAGGGGGGGGGGGGGGGGGGGGGGGGAATTGAGGGGGGGGGGGGGGGCTTTTTTTGAAT
>CAAKHG010021087.1:29372-50416 GCA_901007715.1 Dactylopterus volitans
GGGGGGGGGGGGGGGGGGGGGGGGGGGGGGGGGGGGAGTGCATTTCAGGAGGCCATTGGTGATTTTATGTGTGCCAACATACCCAATGCCTAAAAGACTATAGGATACTGGTATTCATATCACTGATTTCCGCAATCCACTGCATGAACCACCACAGGTTCCAGTGCCATCGACCCTGGATGGCGTCTCTTCATTTATACTTTTTTAATGAGTTTTTTTTTGTACTTCCCTCTAATCAAACATGCAATGCATTTCTGTAGCCACTCTGAATAAGGTCATGCTAGTAGTCTCTACTAAGAGTTAAATGTAAGTTGCTGTGAGTTTAGATCAGGGATTTATAAAAAAAAAAAAAAATGAAAGAAAAAAGATAAGAAAATGTATAAACGGTAAACAGGGAGTCATTTTGGCTGGAACTTTTTGAAACTGCAGAGGAGTTATATCATGTATTATTGTCTGGCCAGTAGCTTACAGGGTTCTCTATGCTGTGTACAGATTGGTATAGGTTTAACTGATGCTTGTGTATATCTTGTCTTCCTTTCATTTGAAAAGAAATTTTAAATATAAAACTATTATAGGTTGCTATTTTTGTAAGCACATAATATTAGTTAATGAGTAAATGCTACAAGAATGGGAATATGAAAGAGTACCTTTTCTGTAAAACTAAGTTTGTTTCTAATTGAATGTGGAGTTGTATGGACAAAGTTTTCCTTTTAATTGTAAATAGTCACATCTGGATCAAATTAAAAACCTTAACTCATTGATACTAATGGGCAGTGATTCTCCACCAAGACCTGGGTACTGTTTGTGTAGAGGCGACGCTTGAGCGAATTTTTGAATTGAAATATGGAGCTCTACTGACACCTGGTGGCGAGTTGCCAGTCTGCCCCTCTGATTTGTTTGCCTGGAGATGGTTTCAAACAGGTGCATGTGTTTAAATAAGATTCTTCATGTTTAATACAGTTCATTCACAGTCTTCACGACATATATGGACAGAAATTGATGTAAACTGCTACTTTGCCAAAGGTATATATTTGTGGGGCGAAAACCTTAGTTTTATCTCAACTTCAAAAAGAAAGGAAAATCATTATTTCAACATAGCAATTGAAAAAGGAAGCAAGAGTGAGAACATTAAAAATGGACTGTACAAACCCATTTCCAGAAAAACTGAGATGCTGTGTAAAATGCATTGGAAAATAAAAATTGAATTCCAAATCCTTTCTGACCTACATTCAGTTAAATACAAAGTCATTGTATTTTAATGTTTAAACTGATCAATTTTTTAATTTGTTGATGCACGTTCTGAATTTAATGCCTGCAACACGTCCCCCCCAAAAATAGAACAGGGGCAACAAAAGACTGAAAGATTCAGGAGGCTTATAAAAGTCCTGTTTGGCACATTCCATAGACAATCTGGTGACGGTATCATGACTGGGTGTGACGGGCATCTTTGAGAACCTCAGTCCTTTATAAGCATGAATGAGCACAGGTTTACATCATGAAAAACTGGCTGGACAAGTAGTCTTAACAGTTTAAGAGCACATTTTCTCATTGCACAATTGCATGGAATCTAAGAATTTGACCATGAACAATCATGTCATGGTCCATGACATGGCACCACGAACCATAATTCCATCCAAAGGATTAAGAGTCTAGAGAAATTTCTGCATGTGATGGACAAGGCAGACAACCAACACTAAATAGCCGTGACCTTCGACCCTTCAGATGGCACTGTTTAAAGGGACACAAGTCATAAAGGATATTACCCCAAAAGCTTGCAAACACTTTGTTAAACCTTTCTCAGTACAGTTTTTTGCTGCATCTATAAGAGTCTACCATGCAAGGTAAAAGCTATTTATCAACATCGTCCATAAGCACTGCTGACTTGTCTGGGCCAGAGCTCATCTTGCGATGGAAATGACAAAGCTGAAAAATGTGCTGCAGTCTGAAGAGTCCATATTTCATACAGTTTTATGGAAATCATGGACAGAGTTCTTGGGGCTAAAAACTGAAAGGGCCATCCACCTCGGTATCAATGAGAAGGTCAAGCACCAGCATCTGTAATGGCATGAGTGTCAGTGCCCATTGCATTGCAACCTCACACATCTGCGAAGGCACTGTTAATTCTGAAAGGTAAATATAGGTTTGGAGCAGCATTATTCTACCATCCAGACAAGCTCTTCCTGAGGGACATTCCTGCTTATTCCGGCTTGACAATGCCAAGCCTCGTCTGCCACAACAGAGTGCCTTGGAAGGAAAACAGTACAGACATGTCTGCGCCTGAAATGTGTGAGGAAAATGATTCGTTCTGAATTCTTGCGAGATTTGCTAGATCACCGTCTCACTTTAACATTGATATGATATATGACCATAGTTTACACATGCATGGTTAAAGACAATAGAACTGTATGCTATAAATGTAGATGACACTTCCTTGCAGTGTATTAATTAGATAAGCTGTGATTTATTGCAGCATCACAAATAATAACCCATAAATATGCTACAGGCTGAGCTGATTTTGCTGATCGCAATATTATCATTAAACACTGCGGAACGAGTAGCTGCACGCGTGCTGCGGGCCTGCAGCTGAGGATGCTACTGTCTCTTTAAGGAGGCAAAGCAAGGCGCTGTCGCGAGTCTAGTGCGTGTTTGAAGACCGGGAACAGGCTGCGGGTGCTCGCTCATTTCTAGTCTGACTACAAAGTTCTTTGTATCACAGGTTAGTACACCATCAGCCTCGTAACTCTCGTAACTGGATAACTAATAGCAACGATAAGCGAAAGCAGTCTTCCACTTAAGTGATGCGGTCGTGGTTCCCCCGAGCAGAAAAAGTGTTTTAACAGCGGTTCACGCAGCGCTGAGTGCCATGCTAACGCCGCCGGGTGGTTAGCTGCTCTCGTTCGCGGTGTCTTTGTGGACCGGGGCAGCTACCAGTCGGTAGCCAACTCGCATCAACAAGTTGGCAAAACCCCGCATGATTCGGGTGCCGTGCGCCACGGTGTAGCTGGAGGACGTTGTCACCGGTTTCACAGATCAATGAGTGACATTCAAGCTTAGCCATCGGCGGCTAACGCTAGCTGACACTGCTATCTAAAGTTAGCAAGGGCACCCGCGCGGTGCCTCGGTTAGCTCGCGTCGCCTCCTTTGAACTGGGAATAACGCTAAACGCCACGGCGCCGACGGCACAGCGCTCCTCAGACGTGTCCGCAAGAAGAAGGAAAAAACGGCGGTGCCTGTCTGAGGGTTCCATAAGTATGGCCGCGGGCAGAGCATGACGATGGTGTAAAGTGTGTCGAAGAGGTCCTTATTTGAGGGGGGGTCTGCCAGGAGAGCACAAGCACAGCTGCCGGACGCTGCTGTGCCAGTCACCCGATACTGACAGGTGCTGGGCTGAGCAACGGCTCTGCCATAGCTGTGAGCTGGCTGTTAGCAGTCGTGTGAGGTCACAGGAATCAATTAGTTGGTGAATGCACATCTCATCCAACACCCAGAACCTCACGTGAGACACGGTGGTTAGAGGTGTGCAGTAGAGGGGTCTTTGCCTGCTTTTTGATGCGTCTTTTGGTTCCTTGAATTGTATCCCGGCAAATGACGCATTTCATACCAAGATGCTTGCTGAAGAAGTATTTATTCCTTTTGCGTACACTAGCAGAGTGTCACTGCTAAGGTAAGGACCCTAGGCCCGTACCTGAGCTGCTATTCACCAGCAGTTGCTGTGCATCGGTTGCCAGGCAATGGTTAGAAGAAAATCTTCTCTGGATCCCTGCATGGGCCCATTGATGATGTCATAACATCATTTCACAGTCAGACTTGTGAAACCATCCAGTTGCTATGGTCCATTTGTTAAAACACTGCAGAAATTACTTTCTTTTCTTTTTATTTTTTAATTTATGATCATCAAAGGTGCTGTTTAGTAGTACTTGAGCAACTGTTGAATTCGTACTCCTCACTCCAGATACATAGACTGCAGCATATTACCTGAAATTTGTGGAGTCCACTGCTATGGTAAGAAACAAGGATCATTCAATACAAATTCACCAGATGCCTCATGTATAAATTTGTCTATGCATCAAAAGGTCGCATACACAATGTCATGTACACGTTGGCTTTCTAAAACTCAAAATGATGCAAGAATGTGTGTGGAGTAGGAGGGCCATCAGCTGTGCTTAATTTTACTTTAATTGGGATATAAAAAGGAACTGTTTGCAGGAACGGGCGCATGCAGTTTTCAAATGAAAGCTTTGCACTCTTTTTATGAGGCCCCCCAAAACTCCAGTTTATGTCATACAATTTTATGAAATTTTTCATGTAAAATCTTAATTCATGGAACATTCCAAAATCTTTTTTGCTCTTTCCTTATACATTTTTTGAATATTAAGAAAAAAAGGAGTTTTTTTAATGTGTTTTTTAAGCCTCATCAATTTTTTTTTACGTTTGTGGGATAGGATTTAAATTAGCACTGAACATCAAAGAAACCCGAAAGATTATTTGCAGCATGTAAATTGTTATTGAATGTTTTGCAATTAAATTTAGTGTTTTTTACCCAAATGATGTGCTCCCAGATCCCAGGAATGATTTTCCTTGATAGTTTTTCATCGGAAAGTGCTTGTAGTCATTGCAGATACACAAAAGACGTAAATACTATATCACTCCTTTGACACCCTCAGTACAGTGAAATAAATTTGCCCCACCCCCTGAAAATGAGGATATGAGGGGACGGCACTATCAGCAAACATTAGTATTTTTTCTGGCATAAATTAATAATTCTTAGTTTAACGGTGCATGTATTCATTCCGAACTGTCATGGTATGGACACCACAGTTATGTACACACAGCTATATGACGAATATGCCTGAATTGGAAAAGTTCAGTCACACATGACATTATCCACACTTAAATCAATGTGGCGGTAATGCACCTAAAAGCGGCTCGCCAACTGCCATTAAGTGACAGAAGAAGAAGAGCAAAAAGGAAACAAAACAGAAGCAGCAAAAGAGTAACTGTGGTGAGTTCAGATCACCTGAATTACTGTAGGACCTAGAAGATCCGTCATGCGTCTTTTAAATCATCTGTGAGGGAAAAACTTGGGGCTTCCTGTGGACAGCAACAGTGACATGTCATGTCAAGCACCGCAAAACACGAACACGATAATGCATATTAGACAGCATCACCCCAATGTGCTGATCATCAGAGCTCAGAAAAAGAAAGAGTTCCAAAACTTCCTATTTAAGAAGCCAAGCAGACAGGAGTTTGAGAGAGTATGCTAAGCTTTGAATGTTTAAATATATGCAATTGTATGTGAAACAAAATCCGGCCATACTTATGCATCTTTGCATAAGTATAGGGCATTGTTCAAAACATATGACCATATAATGTGATGACGGGAGTGTGCGCATTATTTTGTGTCGTCTCAGATTGAATCTTTGAAAATTCCATATTTACAAATAATCAGCTGACTGATTACTTCAAATACACAAACTCATGTTTGTATATTTGATTTAACAGTTTGTGGCTGCAGACTTCTTTTCTCCACCTGTATGTTACGATGCTCTTTCACAACACCTTTACAAACACGGTTAACCTTGAAATTATGTGTTACTCATGTTGTGACACGAGTGAGGTGTGACCAGTTTTGAGTTTCTGGCTGCTTCTCTCTGCCTTCACCACTAATGAATCCTCCACTGTTGCCACGCAACACCGTATGTTCAATAAACTGTGATGGGGTTCAAAATAGAATTGCTGTTCTGGAAGCAGCATGAATGAATGTTTTAATCTTATTTCACCCCAGACACTGACTCACAGGGCCGTTTAATATCTAGGTTCAGTTATCATGCCCACATTGTTATGAAAGACATGTTTTCGTGGTGGCTTTCCCTTCTAATGGATACAGAAATGTGTGTGTTTGCACCTGAAACACAAAGATCATTTTAAAAACAAACAGTAGGTTACACTCACAAGTCAAATTGCTAATTTTGTCAGTTTGTCTAGTAAATGATCGCGAAATGCTGTGAATTAGCCGCATTCGTGTCTCTGTGTCTGAAGCAGGAAAACACCAGTGATGTCACTCTGATAGAGTGGAGCAGCAGCTGCTTCTGTTGATTTTAAGTACAACTTATAAAAGGTGTCTTCTACGTTATCTTATCAGCTCAATCTATAGGCTATGATTTTATTATCAGCATAGTTAATATTAATATTAAAATCAACATATCGGCCCTAATTGATCAGTTCAATGTATATCTTGCATCCCTTATAATTCCTTGTGATAAACCCAATTTTCATACATTCTCTATTTTTCAAAATATGTACTTAAATCGCTGGTAAGTCTGACTGAAGTCTCTCTCATTTCTTTCCCAAAGCATTAAAGTGCTGCTGTCATGCCCACTAAAAAGACAGCCACCAAGAGGAAGTCGGAGACTATTATAGATAATAATAAGGACTCCAAGAAAGTCAAAGGTAAGTGACCAGGCTTTTAAAAACGGGTAAAGGAAAATGGACTGTACCTACGTCTCTGTTCAGAGAACACAGAACAATGCCAGCATTTGTGTTTCTACATGTAATTAACCTGCTCGCCTGGATGAAAGGCCACAAAGGGGGTCCATTTCTAGTGCTGGGCGGTATGACCAAAAATGTATATCATGGTATTGTTCAAATTTATTTTGGTTTCAAAGAATTCAGGTTTGTTTGTTTTTTTCCCATTCAAGACTGGGTGTTAACCCTATTTTTTAATGCTTTAGAGAAGAATTACTGCAGTAAATAGGCTTAAAATTACCTATTTTACTGTCATGAGGAGTGAATATTGAAGAAAAACATTAATGCCCCCCCTATTATTAATATAGTTTTACATGGCCCCACTAAATGATGCCATTTACAAAGAGATGGCACTCGTGAGTCTAATGAAGTGAAAGAATCAGAGCGCATGACAGTTGCAGTAAAAATACAGAACCCTTTTTATTGTGCAAATTTTATGTGAAAATAAAAATCGCATGAAATTTGAAGACTTCTTTAACAGCTAAACTTTCACAAAAACTTGCAGTAATATGGAATTTGCTTCAAGTTGAGATATACACACATTTAAACAAATAAATCGTAAACTCAAAGTGGCCAACTTGCATACTGTTGCTCAAGCCCAGGCACAGTGCACAGTGTTCAGGTATTGAAAATACAAAACAATTGCAGCTTGAAGACTTCTTTAACAACTAAACTTTCACTAATCATAATTCCATGCGTTCTTGGTAGTCCAAGACATGTTTGTGGCCGAGGTTGTGACGCAAATTGCTTGTGTTGCCTCCGACAGCTACAACTTTAGCCCAAAAACATTTGCAGAAAATGGTTGATTGACATCGGGGGGTTTTTTGAAGCTGAAGAACTTCCAAACAATTGAGACGGCTCGCTCTCCTTTCAATACAAGTTCTTCAGGGTCGGGCCCTTTTCTGTTCGTTCTCCTATTTCACTTTCACTGTCTTTATCCATTTTCTTCACCGCTCAGCTCAGCACTGCCCAACCACATCCATATGGGGATGTACCTGTACCGGTGTCCTCACATGGCTGCTCAGTGCAACTGCAAAAACAGTCCCCTTTCAAACAATGTCCTGCGACACTACATTCCATCGTCTGGCGTTCCCAGCGTTGCTAGATACTCACCGGTACTATGGTATATGAAAAATTCGCGTCATATAAAATACAAACACCGGTATTCAGTATGAACCGGTATACTGCCCAGCCCTCTCCAGTTCGACCATTCTCCATCTATGTGTTTTTAAATTGAAGAATCAAATTGTCATGGTGGCAATACACACCCAGTTTACGGAATGAAAACATGTGGGTGTAACTGGCACGCCACTCCTTGAGTATCATATCCCATATTCAAGTTGGGCTATGATTGGGCAATGCCCACCGCCTGCCTGAAACTGTGCATGACAGCTACCTCACTGAGCTGCTGCACCTCACATGCCTGTGGTCTCCACCTAGACTGCATTTCTGCTGTGGCTCTGCCACTGCCAGCCCACTCTGTCTAGACTGAGTCTGCCTTTGATATTGGTCATAGATTGTAGGATAATTCATACACGTGGATTTTGTTTATCCTCGTTCAGATAGCAGCAGAGCAAGAACTAGAGAAGAATAGCCCTTCAACTTTTTAAAATATTATCATAACCTTTGAAATATTCTCCAGATAAGAACATTTTGTGAAAGGCGTAATGTTGCAGGTATTATTCGCTGGGAAGCTTGTGTGGTACTCATAACAAAAAATAAGCAAGACTATGAAATTCCTGCTGCAGCTTATACTGTAAATGCATCTATATGGCTGCCACAAGCTGTTTAACATGTGCGCCAAAATGAAAAAGCAAGAGGTTCAGCGACTGATCGAACGGGCTCCGTGTCCAAGCTGTGATACAAGCTAAGATGAAATCAACTTGGTATGACATTGCTTGTGCATGCATGTGTTTTTCCTCACCAGTTTACCACCGGAGTCATGCAAAGGAGGCGGGTCAGGTTCTTGCTCTGGGCCAAGGGGATGTTGGACAGTTAGGTTTAGGTGGGGACATCATTGAGAGGAAGAAGCCATCTCTTGTGTCCCTGCCAGAGAAAACTGTGCAAGTGGTGGCCGGAGGCATGCACACCGTGTGCCTAAGCGACACCGGCCATGTAAGTGGACGTCTGTCTTCATTCTTTTTAAAATGATAAACTGCATGAACATCCCGTGCTTACATTTTGATTGTGGTTCTTAAGATCTCAACTGATTTATTTATATATATATGTTTTTTTTTTTTTTTTTTTAGGTGTACACATTTGGCTGTAATGATGAAGGGGCTCTTGGTCGTGACACAACAGGGGAGGGGTCAGAGATGATTCCAGGGAAGGTGCTGCTGGCGGAGAAGGTGGTGCAGGTGTCTGCAGGAGACAGCCACTCAGCTGCGCTCACCGAGGACGGCGTTGTGTACATGTGGGGGTCCTTCAGGGTGAGGCAACCGCTGCTTTCTGCCACCTCTGCCTTTGCATGGATGTTGGAAAGATACAACATTACTGAGCATGTTAAATGTGCACCTTATCCCTTCTCTTCATGTGAATGTTTTCTGCCTGTTTGTCTGCGTTGGTGTAAATATCCTCATATTCTTTTCATCCCTTCATATTAATCCCCCCATTGGCCATTCAGTTTAAACATTGTTCATTAGCACAAAGTTCGAGTCTGAATACATTCAAACATTCCGGGGTTTGTCCATCTGCACAGCACATCAGTGAAAGTTTCCGTCGTCTGCGTAGCCACTTAATATTGATAATCTCAAAACTAATTAGGAACACTCAAACACGCTTTTGAAAAGCTTCTCACAAACGTCTTGATCACACATCACACATCTGATTATATTGCAAATGTTTACATTGTATTAAATCATCCTACCACCTCATCTCCACAGGAAACCTGCAAATGCATTTTCTCCGTTTGCATCATCTTTATTGCTGAGTGTTTTCTGTTTTCTTTCTGTTTCCATTCTGCTTAACCTGAGCCCTGTCAAAGAAATTCCATAGTAAAATACTCATTTTTAGGAGCTTTGGGATCGTTAGACTTACTGTGCAGAAGTTATTAAAAAATACTGTCATACTGAAAAACTGACTTTAATTTTCACATCATTATGTCAAATAGTAACTTGGTGACCAAAAGAGGCTCCATTTGCAGCCATGCGGGACTTTTCGTAACACGAAATGTGCATTTTGTGCCCGTTGGTTCAATTATTAATATGATCTTTCTTTTTCTTCCAAGGACAATAATGGTGTAATAGGTCTTTTGGAGCCCATGAAAACATCTACTGTGCCAATAAAAGTTCCCATGACAGAACCTGTTGTGAAGATTGCATCCGGTAAGACACAGTCCACATTCCCTCCACATGTTCCCTTACGAGAAACGCTGCTTCTGTTTAATTTTCATGAATCTTTTAACAGGTAATCACCATATTGCACTTGTGACTATGGAGGGAAATCTCTACACACTAGGCACTGCAGAGCAAGGGCAGCTGGGTCGGGTGCCTGAGCCATTTTCAAACAGAGGAGGCAGGAAAGGCCTCTGTAAGTGACAAAAGCCCAAAGCGGCAGTTCATGACTCTGATGTGGCACTAGATTAACAACAGATGATGTCATCTCTTTTTATAATGTATTCTTGACTTTGGTTTCAGCCCGGTTGCTCGATCCCCAGATGGTGAAAGTCAAAGGGAAAGCTAACTTCACAGACACCTTCTGTGGGGCCTACTTCACCTTTGCCGTAACAAAAGAAGGACACGTCTATGGATTTGGCCTCTCCAACTATCATCAGTTGGGTTAGTTTGTTCCTGTCTTCTGATAATCAGTGTTGTGATGTTAAGTGCAGCGGTGTCTGATTTTTCTTCACGGTGATTGCTTTCTTCTGTTCCCAAGCTCTGTTTTTATTTATCCGTTTTGTTCTCCAGGCACTAAAAGCACCAAAATGTGTTTTGCCCCAGTGAAGCTGACGTGCTTCAAACCCTCTGCCACCACATGGGTGGACTTCTCCGGTGGACAACATCACACTCTGTGCCTCGATGCTGAAGGTACACTGCAACTCTTGCCACTGATCCAAATTTAAATTCTGGTCGTTCTACATAAGTAATATGATTCACAATACCAATACACAGTGGATGAAAGTTGCACGTTTTTGCACCAAAGCCTCAGAGGAGACAAGTCAGTTCTGAGAAAAAAAGTAGCGTTACATTTTTTCAAATAAATGATTAAATACATACCCCAAAACCATGTTCCAAAATCCCGCAATATTAGGAGTAGGCACTGTGGCTGAGGAAGTGATCACAAAAGATGTTTCATTTCAGTTAATGGTGATAATTGATCATTTTAATGGCCCATTTTTAACAAAGGCCAAGAGAAAGGGGGTTGGATTTAACCACTTTTTTTAGTAGATAAAAAATGCCATACCGATCATGCAACCGAACTACATACCTGTCATTTTTTGGTTAATTTAGTGTATTTGTTATGTGTTTCAATAGTGGTTTGCATTTAATGTGTGAATCTATTCAACTTTAGACTGAAGAGATTTTCCGGTTGCTATTGATTAAGTGCCAGTTACCACATTTACTTCACTAGTGTTTCATCATCCAGGTTAACTGAATGTTTTTACCTAAAAACACACTGGTGAATTTGTATTTCTGTGTTTGCCTGGAAAGCTGATAAATGTGCACTAAGCGTTTTCACATAAGAGGCAAACGTGAAATTAGCCCATTTTTTTTCAATCTTTCAGGACAGGTATATAGCCTGGGCAGAGCAGACTATGGTCGTCTCGGCCTTGGTCAGGGGGCTGAAGAGAAAAGTGAGCCCACACCCGTGATGGGGATGGAACCGGCCAGTGGAGTGACATGTGGGGCATCTGTCAGCTACGCTGTCACCAGAGACGGTGAGAAACAAAGCCAGTTCGGCAGAGGATTGAGTCATTGACCTCTGCTGCTCTGTCAGAGTGCCGCGTTGCTTACTTTTCAGACGGCAAACTACAACAAGTCCTCAATACTAAACTGCAAAAATAAATCACTATCACAATCACACTTTGTGCTCCCACCCACTGACACTGGACAACAAATATTCCTGATTAGAGCAAGTCCACGATGCTACTTGCTTCGATGAATGGTTTTGTGCTTCCTGCAGGGTCTGTGTATGCCTGGGGGATGGGCACCAACATGCAGCTTGGCACAGGAGAGGAGGATGATGAATGGAATCCGGTGAAGATGACCGGCAAGCAGCTGGAGAACCGCTCGATACTGATGGTGTCCAGCGGAGGGCAGCACACGGTCCTTTTGGTCAAAGACAAGCAAGAGAGCTGATGTCCCTGTCAGGCAGAGATTGATGGAGGGGATCTTTTGATCTGTTTCAATGTGGGGCCTTAGTCTTAACGCCTGCGTGGTGAGGGGATTTATCTATCTTTGACTTAATGTGTCAAGCCAAGTGAGTGTTAGAGGTGCGAGGGAGAGGTGAGGATCAGGCCCTTGATGAGGACTCTTCTCTTTGAGATGCAGGGAAAAATGTCGACAGATGATTTCAGTAGCTGGTGAGACATGAGAGGCTATTTTTTTAAATCTAGTTTTTCAGGTTGCTTTTGGATTATTTTCGATAAGTCATTTGTATGACTGTAAAATGATGTATGCGATATCTGTGAATGTGATTCTTTGCATGTACATAAAGGAGACGGTAAGCCTTTTAATGATTTCCCCAAAGCCAGTCTTTTTAACAGTGTTTTCTTTTTTTTTTTCTTTAAAGCAATAATTCAGCTGACCTTGATTCAGACAGGACATTTATATCCATCAAGTGTTTTATGTGAGACTACTGTTGATTTTGTCCAGGTTACACAGACATGGAAGCTGGGTAACATCCTGTATCCTGTCTTTTGTCATTGTTCCAATCTGAAAATAAAGCTCAATTTTAAGTGCGTTTTTTCTTATGCTACAGTATATAACAACGACACCCACTGGCTACTTTATTGGTTACACCTGCTCAACTAGTTGTTAATGCAAATATCTAATCTGCCAATCACATGGCAGCAGCTCAGTGTATATCATTTAGGCGTATAGACTTGGTCAAGAAGTTCAAACTGGGCATCAGAATGGAGAAGAAAGGTGATTTAAGTGCCTGAGCACATCACAGTTGGTGGTAGACATGCAGGTCTGAGTATTTCAGCAACTGCTGATCTACTGGTTTTTTCACACAACCTCTTCCAGGCTTTACACAGGATGGTTGGGGAAAAATGAACATATCTGATCAGCATCTGTTCTCTGGGGGAAAAAAATGTCTTGTTGATGTTGGAGAATGAACAGACTGGTTCAGGCTGATACAAAGTGCCTCAATTCACTACTTGTTTCAACCAAAGAATGAAGAAAAGCATATCTGAACCCACAACATGTCCAACCTTGAAGCAGATGGGCTACAGCAGCAGAAGCCAGACCACACTGGGTCCCACTCCTTTCGGCTAAAAACAGGAAACTCATGCTACAATTCACACAGGCTCACCAAAATCATGCAAAAGAAGATTTAAAAACATTGCCTGGGTAGATGACTCTTGATTTCTGCAGTGGCATCCGGATAGTTGGGTCAAAAGTTGGAGGTAGCCATCACTTTACTCGATTTGCCTCGACAGTCACCAGACCTCAATCCAATAAAGCACCTTTGGGTTCGGGTGGAAAAGGAGATTCATATCATGGATGTGCAGCCGACAAAAAATGCAGCAACTGCAAGATGCTGTTATGTCAATATGGACCAAAATCTCTTAGGAATGTTTCTAGCACCTTGTTGAATCGAGGCCATGAAGAATTAAGGCAGGTCTGAGGGCAAAAGGGGGTCCAATCTGGTACTGGCAAGGTGAAGAAAGCAGCTGCAGAGGGTATATTTCACTTCTCGATGATTTAAAACTTTCACATTAGCTGACTCTACCTTCTTGATGGATGTAAAGCAGGCATTTATCATACTTTTTTTTTCCACTCTACAGTGTATTTTCCACTCACTAAGCCTGAAATTCAATTATTTCCTTTTTCGGTCAGGTCTTAAAAATTTACTGGCTAGTAATGTCTTTTTTGAGTTGCATTAACTGCGGTCCTGCTTTCAAACAAAAGTTAAATTGTTGCAGTTAACGCTCATCTGATAAATCTCAGTGCAAGTTCAGTAAGAGCTGCTGTAAAATGAAGAGAGAGAAGATCATAGAGATAAACTGTAATCATCAGTGTTCCACCAAAGATACATCCCAGACTCATCTGCTTCTGAAGCAAAATACTTCAGGGGAGACTACAGACGACAGTGTTGACTATAAATGTTTGGTGTTCCATGGGAGTCGAGCGGTTGATGTTACAGAGGACATTAACATGCACTTACCGGGCTGCACTCAGCTGCTACAGTTACAGTACATGATTTGGGGTAAAGTTCATTCAGTGGTGACAGAGATTTCATATGCATACAATCATTAATATAATTAAGGAACACTTAAGGATGCAAATGATGGTATGAGTGCATCAAAGCCGCATGCTTTTGTGTTTAATCTGGGCTGAAATGCGATTGGTCCTTGCTTGTTTTTTATCTCGCTTTCATCTGACCGAAAGGACAGATATTAGAGTATAAGGCCCGAGTTCTGTGAGGAGCCCTTGTGGCTATAAGCTGCTCAAAAAGCTTTGAAATGCTAAAATGTCTCTCCTAAGTAGCTAACTGATAACAATAATCCTGTCGCCTCACTGGCTTTGCGTTGCTGTTTGTTGCGCGGCGAGAAATGTTAGGAACAAACTAGGTGGTCCACTGGTAACGATCACACAGCCTTAAAAGAGCAATGCTTGTTCCGTATTGTTTGCCTGTGTGTTTGCTCTGCTACTTTTATTGTATAATAAAAGATCTAAAGTGGGTGTGGGTGCCAAAATAAAGACTGATCAAGCCCGGCATTTGTTTAAAACATGTTTAGATTTTATGTTACATTTATGTAAGCAACAGCCTCTCGTATTGCAGTGCATGACATACTAGTCTAAGAATAATCTTGCACATATTCAGCTCTGCATACTGATTTAGGATGTTTTTCTCTAATGAATCACCCCTTTTTATTTTCAGATTAACATTTTTGTTGCTTTGAGCAGTGATGACCTGTCAGAGTGTCAGACATCGAGCCAAGTAAAATATTTTACTTGTTATCATGCCAAGTTATTTCTTGGGAATGAAGACGCTCATTAACCGACTTTAATTCACATTGCAGGTGGCGTTAATTTCATCCCCCATATAGTGGAATTTAAGTCTATATTGTTTTAGACATATTTATATATTTGTACATCTCTTAAACCTCTT
Source organism: Dactylopterus volitans (assembly GCA_901007715.1). Taxonomy (NCBI): domain Eukaryota; kingdom Metazoa; phylum Chordata; class Actinopteri; order Syngnathiformes; family Dactylopteridae; genus Dactylopterus; species Dactylopterus volitans. The sequence goes on from CAAKHG010021087.1 coordinate 44,178, forward strand.
CAAATGGACCTACTGCATCGCTGTTTTTAAGCTCCAGACCTTCAGCATTTTCTGAATTCTGAGACTATTAAAGACATTCACTCTGCAGAGATAAATGGAACTGATTTAAGCTTTGGCCATTGACAGCGTGCCCCTCTGAGAGCTGTTACGGCTTGCAGGAGCATTCAAACTTTAATAATGCTCTAAAACAAAGATGTCTCATACGTTTCCAAGAGACGTTCATGCGGGAATTAAGCAGCGACATCTGGTGATTAATTCCTTTCACTCACTTGAAGTTTAACAGGTTTTTCATACATCTTCTGGTTTGTAATCTTCCTCTCATTAAACCGATCACAGAGGAGACCAATGAGTCTCAGGCACCTGCATCACCACGCATTCACTCGAATGATGGAGAAAGAAATTTGATTAGAAAAATTCATCACAGCAACGGGCCGCTTCGCTCAAAGCTCTCAATTCAAGCGTTTTTGTTTCGGTAACTGTATCCTCATGTGCACCTCCCTGCACATGTCTGGCAGGCTGGTGTCGGCCTGCGTGCATTCATGGACCACAGTGTCATGCAGTTAAGACTGAGGCCCGGACAATAGGGGACATATTTTTCAGCAATGAGCACTGTCACTCCGGCCACTTTTTTTTTTATCATCATCACAAACTGTGATGAGTGCTTGTCCTCAAATATGCATTAATCAAGACATTCAATAGTTTGCTGTGAGTGGGTGGGTTGTCCATCACAGCAGGAACCTGTTGAGCGGCTGGACGTTTTAAAAATAATTCTGAAACTCAAGACATCTTGAAATGAAGAGCAGAATCGATAGAAAGGGACTGAAAGAAAGTGAATGCAGCCTTGAGCTCACCACATTACCCACACTATGATGAGGGGGAATCTGGGAATCTGGATAGAATCTGACATGAGGCATGAAGAGTAGTAGCACAAAAACAACAACTCTTGCCTATGGCTGTTACCAATGGGGAAGTGATGTATTTTCTATGCTATGTATAGAGCACTCAACTGTTGCCATGGCAGTGTAGATGTTTGGCTCCAGCCTCTTTGAAACTCTAATAGGGGGAAACGTTTGCTCTGAGAAAACATGCTTTTCTTCCTGCGTGTGCACAGGAAACCAAATAGGGTATTATTAGTGAATGAATATGCCTCTTGTTGTTAAGCTGCTGGTGCTTCATCGCCTGCAGCCCACGCTGGTAATTCCTGGAGATAGACTTGATCGACTGGACTCCTCATTCAGTGGGCTGAGAGCCTCCCATGAGCCCACAGTGAAGGACCAACAGCTGTGCAGATGCTCACGAGGAGGGCTCGGCCTCTTAATCTGACGCACGTTTGCAAATCCAGTTTGTCTCCAAACTGCAACAAGACCGTAAACCGAAGCGCTTAGTCATGTGCTTATCCATTCGATGGACCTCTCTCGTTAAATTATGATTTCAGGTTTTAAAGGCGGAGAGCCATATCGATCTCCTTTCCAGACAGCAGCTGAATTGTCAGGCGGAATGTCGCCGTAGCTTATAGCAACAGCTGAATTCAGTGAAGTAGGTGAGTTTACCAGCTAAGGGCTCGTGTGACTCTCAGATGGCAGATGGCACCCAGTTTGAATCCTTGTCTCAACTCCCCAGCAGGGAGTACTGGAGTGTTTGCATTCAGCGAAACAGCCAGTAAAACTGTTTTAGAGCTTTTAAACTTCTGGCATTCTGTAAATCAGGAGTCTCTGACCTTGTTCTTCGAGGGCTGATGCCCTGTACGCCCTCCCCTCCTACACACATTAATGACAAGCTGATCAGTTGAATCAAGTGTATTGGAAAAGGGAGACATCTTTTTTTTTTTCTTTTTCACCTTGTCCAGCAGTTTAGGCATACCCAAGGAGAGGTCTGAGTGTCTGATGGTGCCAGACAGATTTGCCCTGCCAAGGAGGAGTTAAACCTCCTGTTGCATGATGTGCATTCCGTTATTATTATGAATAAAATGTGGATTCCGGGATTCCGTGCAGGACCAGAGGCCTGTACTATGAAGCTGGATTTTCTCTTATTGAAGTAACTTCAGGATTAACCCTGGGTTTTCTATCCTACGTTGGTTCATCATGGAAACCTACGTTGAACAGCTAACCTGCTCCAGAGCAGGATATGTTCTGGGTAAGAGATCAATAAGTGTAAAAGCCCAACCTCCTGAACAATCAGCTCTCTCGGAAAATGCCCTGCCCACGTGATTGCTTTTGGGTTGGACAATGTTGGATTTCTTCATTTTTTTTGGACACTGATGGTGCCAGACAGATTTGCTCTGCAAAGGAGGAGCCTGAGATGCTCCTCCTGTTGTATGATCTGCAGGAGGAGCATCTCACTATGAAAAACAAAGTAGATTCCAGGATTCCTGGCAGGACCTGGTGAGGTCATGGAAGGGGGGAAGGGCGAGAGACACAACAACAAAAAACAACAGAGACAACAACAATAGCAACAACAGTAATCAAAACCATGGGCAGGGGCAAGGAGCAGTGCTGTGTGCAGGATATTGTAACGCTTACATTCCAGCCTTTTTTGTGTGTATACGTATGTGTGTTTATGTGAGTGAGTGCACAGGCGAGCAAGCAAACAACGGAGCGAGTGAGTGGGCGTGTGTCAGCTGTTAATGTTTGTCATTGGGAAAGATTTGGAGTTAAAGTGACCCCTGGTCGGCAGCCAGGCAAAGAACCTAGCAGCCAGAGCAACCCACACTCCCCACAGAGCAAGCAGAAACAAGGCCACAGACCAAGGGGCTGCCATGCAATTTCCCCAAGGAGAGCCAGAAGAGGGCCACAGAGGCCTCACTGGCAGACAGTGGAGATAATCAAAGCATGCTCCTCCCACAAGCCCCCTGATGTCTAGCGAGCAATTAAAAGTAGAGGGGTGATCTCTCCAGTGGGCTAGAGGTAGAGAGTGGCACCACAGTGAAGCAGCACCACCCCCCCAAACTGCCATTGGGACCGACCCCCCTGAAGCCCTAGGGTGTGTGTAGTGTGGCCTTGCAGGACAGGAAGGGGGGAGCGTCACCTCTGGTGGGGCAAGGAAAGGCCCAGGGTGCCAGCTTCCCGACTGGCACCTGCGTTGGTCCCCGTCATCCCCATCCCCTCTCGGTGGGAGTGAAATTGGGTCCACCAAGCCCAGGTGGCATGCCGAAGCACGCTGAGGCACCACCAAAACATGCAGGTGACTTAAGTGACTTAATGGTAAAAAGTAATGGTGACTTCATTCATATATCTTTTTTTGGTTAATGAATTATGGATAATAGAGTTTTTATTCTGTTTTATTTACATAAAAAATTGAATGTGAACATTTTGAGGAAGTGCTCCTTTTGCTTTACAGCAACAAAATCCTCCATTTGGCCTTGACAAAATAAACAACTGCAGCAAAAACTTACATTAAAGAAATACCCATCATGTAGTTGATGTATTTGCAGTTTGTGCCAGTGTTTTTGTAAGTTTAATTTGATTTCACTAACCATAAATGCAAAATATGCATAATGCATTTTATTTGCACTGAAAATGTTTTGAGATGTTCAAAGACAGAAAAATACCAATATATTTGTGGAACTCTTTGTGGCTTCATCCATTTCCAACAAAAGTTGTTTAGAAGACCTCAAAGCCCAGCCACACTCACAAACAGTTAATATCTCCGATAAATAAGATGGGGGAAGGCCATTAAGAGCTTGAAAAACAAACATTAAAAGTTTAAAATCAATTCTAAAATGGACAGGAAGCCAACTAACAGTCTGTTAGTGTTAGTTAAAAGAGCTGGTTGCATTTTGTACAAGTTGAAGGCAGCTAAGAGAAGACTGGGAGACACCAACATAAAGTGCATTGCAGTAATCGTAAATGAATGGTAAATGGACTTGCATTTATATAGCACTTTTCTACCCTTGACGGTACTCAAAGCGCTTTACACTACAGGGCCTCATTCACCCATTCACACACACCTTGCTCAAGGACACTTCAACACAGTCCCTGCCGGAGATGAGGATCGAACCAGTAACCTTCCAGTAAGCTTCTGGTTACCAGGGCCTATAGTAGTAAAAACAATTTTCAGCAGTCTGGCAGGAACAGTTTGTAGGCTTCAAAGATTTCACTATGTCAGTGAGGAAGGAAAGTGTAACCAGTTCAAACTGCTCAAACACAGCAGAATGAGCGGGGGCAACAGACAATTCTGTATAAAGAGTCTTGCTGGCATCCCGTCGGACAGAATCCACTTTGTCAACAAAAAAGTGAAGGACGTTTTCACAGGCAGTGGTTGAGACATCAGTCACAGAAGAAGTAAATAGATTTACAATAGAATTAATTGCGTTAAACAGCACCCTAGGACAATGACTGCTGCTACAAATGATAGAGAGATACCGAGATTTTGCCTCCCTTACAGATCTGATAATCGGCAAGACAGTTCCTTAACATTTCGAGAGAGATTTGTGGTTTGTCTTTCTTCAACCTCCATTCAGCCTGCAATGTTGCCTAGTAGCACTAGTGGTCTCATTCAACCAGGGATCCGTTCTTAGTCTGGCAGATTTTTGCGAAAGGGGGGCAATAGTGTGCCTCAGCTGACCTTGCTTGAGTGCAAACGCTCCACTCTCAAGCTCTCCGTTTTTTTGTTGTTTTTTTTTCCTTTTTTCTGCATTGCAATCCTGAGCTTTTGCTATAAAATTGATGGAAAGCGGGTCCTGGATACTTCTACATCACTGGGAGCTTATTTTATGACAGTTTCTGAAGGCTATCTCTATTATTTAAACTCTTTTGTTTCATGAATGTGGCCTATTAGCAGCACAAGCCTGCACTATAGTAACTGGGATCGAGGATCTTAGCTAAGCTACAGTGACTGGGATCGAGGAGCTCAGCTAAGGTAATTGGCAGCAAGATGGCTCCCTTTTCCAAAGATGACCTCTGCAAACTTCTCCAGAAGATACCAGTAATGGAAACGAAAATTCAATGCTTGGAAATAAATGCAGAGGTGAATGGACCTTGTGGAAATTACAGCATTTTGCCGCTGAATCAAAACAGCGGACAGTAGAATGCTAATACACAGCTAATTAGCTCTAACACAGCTCCCACGAAAAAAAAGGGCTGTCTGCCAGATAGTAAATCTTCCAGTATTAGTCCTCCCTGGAATGCTCTTGGGGCAAAGCCCAAGAGTAAATCACCTGATTTGGGGAGACATCTAACAGGTAGAATCCTGCGCCCAGAGATCTGTGATGTGGCAGGCTGGCCTGCAATGTCATCCTCCTCAACGCCTGTGCAGAGTAAGACACAGCCATGGATAACTGCTAAAGGCAAGATGAGTAATAAAGCTCCCAAACCATCAAGTGTGCAGTTACAAAATCAGTCTGCTCCATTACTGCAAGACCCTGGATCCACAGCTGAAGATCTGGATAACTTCACTGACTCAGAGAAGGGTAAGGCCTGACAGAAAAACTGAAGTTGGAAAGCTACAAGGAAAGCTACTGACTGGGCCTGAGATTCTGGTTGTTGGTGATTATGCGATTAAAGATGTGGGAAGCATGTGTGGCAGTTAAGGAGGACAATTACACGATTAGACGCTTAATATGTTTGAGAGAATTTTACACTGTTGCATGACAATGCCACCCTGGGAATTTCACCCAGAGAGTTTTAATTTAGGCTACAAGACACACAGGTACGTTCTATTCATCGGCTGGAGGCGTGGTTCGTGGTATCAAAAAATATATTTTTATTTATAAGTCAATTTAAGTTAGTGACTGCTGTGAATAGGGCAGCTGACAACTAGGGAAAGACCATGTGACAGCTTGGAAAGACAGCCGACAGGAGGGAAAGACCCCAAAGGTTCTGACATGGGTTAGCAACCCATGCTAGTAGTGGTGAGGCCTAGCATCCTCACTGCAACCGCATTCAGCTACAGCCAATTTAAGGAGAATACCCCTAGAGTCAGCGAGAGCAGGGGCGGAAGATGATTCACAAATTGATCACACGGTAACAGACCTTGGAACGGAAATGGCTACGCTTGGGATTTGTGACTCGGTGAAGGACAGGGGCACGGACCTGTCCATTAGGGCCAGAGCTAGGCAAAGCAGCACCCAGGATAGAGTTGGCACACTGGAAGAGGTTAGAAGTAATACTTTAGAGGAAAAGACGCTTCAGGTTTGTCCTTGTGGCTGGCAGAAAGTTACATCTATCAGAGGTCTTAAAACGCATCAGGGACGGAGGAGATGCTTAGCAAAGAAAGGGCAGTGTGGCCGCATTGACCAGTAC
>CAAKHG010021089.1:0-15616 GCA_901007715.1 Dactylopterus volitans
TGTGTGTGTGTGTGTGTGTGTGTGTGTGTGTGTGTGTGTGTGTGTGTGTGTTTGTGGGGGGGTTGTCGTCCCAAGGGAGGAGTCAACCATTCAGTGACAGAAAGAAGGCGGGAAAAGCAGAGAGAAACGACAAACGCTGAGCGGAAACCAGGAACGGCGAGGGAGAAACCGGCGCCGAGCTCCTGCGCGGCGGTCGCCACTGGAAGCGTCCTGGGAGCAGCAGGTGAGAATCCTCAGCTCAGTTGGGAGGTCTGGAATTCTGTGTGGACCGCCGAGGTCTGGCCATGGTCTCTGACCACGTCAAGAAGTCGGGCTCTTGTTCGGGTCGGTTTGAGTGGCCGAGCGTAAACGGGCGGCCGTAGATGGGTTTCGGGTTTGTGTCCAGAAAACCGCCGCCGCCGCGCCACCGTTTCACCGATGGAAGCTTAAGTGTGTGAAAGAAGGCGATAAGCTAACTTCATGGGTGTGAGTAGATAAGTGAAGAGTGGCTTGTGGTTTCACTGGACAACTCACAATCGCGTCCATTAGGGGGGGTTTATCTCCAGATGAGCGATAAGCTGGCGATTGCGGTGCGGCGTTCTCTTTATCAGCCGTTTTAAGGGGCCTGTTTACGTTGCCGCTGGAGAGTTTCAACATGTCGACAGCAAACCGCGATTTCTCAGCAGGTAACAGCTCGCTGACGGGTTGACAGGTGACGAACAGCCTCAAACGTCACTCGAACAAACTACACCTGAAACACCAGAGCGAAATACACCCGATGCTATTTTGCTTGAATGTGGCTAGCTAGGCCCATTCTTATGGTTGGCTTACAGCTGCGCGACAGCTCAGTGTAGAACCTTTGCCAGAACCCCACACCCCAGTATATGCTGGAGACAGTTCCGTTACAGCAGCTCATTTCCCACCAACGATTCCAAGAACTTTTATTTTCAGAAATTTGTTCATCTGGCTAAAAGTATTCCTGGTAATCTGTGTGGTCCGTGTTTGCACCGCACCCCAAAAGTTCCAGAAAATGTACTCAAAACAGTGCAGGAATGAAATTTAAAGGTCTGCTCAAACATGGTGGATGAATAGAAGTGTGGAACACTGCAAGTGTGTTCCAACACTCAGTGTTCTTCGGCACATGCCCCCCCCCCCCTCAAGAATTCTGGGGAACCTGAAAAGTCCGGGAAAATTTGGGGTTGAGGGAACGTTTTTTTCCTGGGTAATTTTGGTGGAAATGCACAGAGGCTTTTCAAAGTTCTGGGTAAATGACAAAGGTTCCTTCGTTGGAAAAAGGGGCTTATCCGTGCCGGAACCTGCACCATAGCCACAGAGATGGTGACGGTTGCCGTCGGCTAAATGCTAAGAGTGATGCCTGGGCGATGGAGGGCGCCATGCCGAGTGGCCACGTGTCTGTGTTGTCTACATGACCAGCAGGTGAGGAACATGGTCGATATGGAACCAGGACGCTCTGCAAGTGGAGCCGCGTTTGAGGGCCAGAACCCGAGAGTAATTATGAGCGTTAAAGGAAACTGAAGCGACACAAACACGATGAATTACAGTCAGTTTTTGATGACACGGCAGACTCGGCCCATCCGTGACTCAGCATTAAAGCTGCTGAGTAAACAGTGTGTGATCCAACGATTGTTTTGATGAGGACGAGAACAGTGAAATCATATGAAAAAGGACGAATCAGTCTATTTAATAGCAATCCCCAATACTCCCCAAGGAAAAGAAAGTACACACATTATGAGAATGAGTCTAACTGACTGCAGTAGAGTGAGTTTGTACCTCTATTTAACTTATGTCCTAACGGAGGGCGCCCTGCATGTCACAATAGGTGACTGTTTGACAATAAAGAGGTAATAACTAGGTAATTACCAAAGAAACAACCGCATCACAGCTTAGTATTAACAAACTGACATTTATGTAACAGGTAACTAAAGACGAAGCAAACTCAGTTAAATAGTTGTAGTGATGTTTAGCTACAATACAGCAACCTTCTAACAAAGAAAGGGCCATTTCAATGCAATCTTTTGATTGAAATTTGTAACATACTGACACATGGTAATGTTGATTTTTTTCTCAGTATTGTAGGTACTATAAGTGAAATACCTTCATAATCACTTGAGGCGTAAAAGAGGTAACAGATAAACTGGTCAATTGCACATTCTAATGTTGAAATTCATCCCCTCTTGTGTATCGGGAAATACTTTCAAAGTACATGTCTAGTTTGTGACTTGTTACCCGAAAACACTTAAATGTTCCTCTGGTAACAGATAATGATCTTGCGATCGCCGTGGTTACGCAACAGGCCGCTCCTGCCGGGCAGGCCGACGGATCAACTAGACATTTGGAATGTGCTGAGTTCCATGACAGCACACTTGACTTGTCATTCGAATGTTATACATTTCCATGGTGGCGTGTAAACAATTTTAAATGAGCTGAAGCAAAAACTAGTAAGCTGCAACACTGATGCCAAACGAATGGTTTAGTTGCTAATGTGTATTCATGTGGTGGAATTGTCCTGAATGTTGGAGGAGGGGGCGAGCCCGATGCTAGCCACATGCTAGTGCTAATTCCGCGTGTCAGAATTAAATCCTCCTGTCAGTGCGACGCTGACAGGAGGAGTGCGTCACTCGACCAGATGTGACAAAACCCCGATGTTCTTCATCAGCCGCGTAGTCCATGAGTCGCTGCCTCAGCGCTGCTAGCTTAAACATACATGTGACATTTTGCAGATGTAGTAGCTAAATCTGTCGATGGAAGCAACTTCTTTTTTTTTTTGCCAGCAGATATGGTAGTAAGAACAAAATCAAGCTAGCAAGCAATTTGTTTGTGTGTGTGGTATTTATTCTGTTTGGAAAATCCCACCATCCCCATGAGCGTTTGCTAAAGTTAGCTAGCGGACGCAACAGCGACGATATACCGTCTGTTATTATGCTGTTACTCTGGTTTCATGACATAGAATTCTATTGATTTTTTCCAGGTATTAGTCATACCCTATGTATTTCCATGCAGAGATGCAGAGATTATGTATATTTTTTGATTTTGAAAGAAAATTCCCCTACAGTATCAACACATATTCATTTTTTTTAACCTGGTAATATTACAATATTACGATAGTGATTTGGCATGTCAAGTGTAGCACTAATGTAAAACGCTGCACCTGAGTCTCATTAATTTAGTGGTAGAAGTTATTGGATATTTATTTGACTTTCTTGGGGTTTTTTTTGGGTTATTCTCCAATTTTATACTACTGGATATTTTGAGATGACCTTGAAGCCTCCTGCCAATCAGAATTCAGCAGCTCTTGCCGCCTGCGTTGTGCTGTCAGAGCCCCAAGTAAACACCGTCCACGTCAGCCACCCCACCCTTCCACCGCTGGAGCTCGTGCTTGAGGGTGCATCTTATCTTTTTCCATGTGTGCCGCGTCTGCCACAGCGGTCGCCCTCTCTGCGCGTGACGCCACCATCTTTTTTTTGCGAGACAACAGCCTGTTTCTTTGCGTCAAGAATGTAGTCGGACAACAAGCGCAGCTGGGCCACACGCAGCTTTACACTTCCTCACAACAGTCCCGGAACTAAAGGTGGATTCCCGCACTGAAATTTAATGACATCAAGTTTAGCTAAGGAGTGGATCTGTACTTGAGGACGTAATATGTAACAAAAGACCGCATTCGTATTTGGGAGAAAAAATATTTAACTAGGCAGTAAAGAGATTCGTCCTGACCCGTTTCTATTTTGCGCCACATAAATAGAACCGACTTGACCAGTAAATCTTTATTTGTGGACAGATGGTATAATTAAATCAGCAACTGACGTTCCGCGAATGCGCCCCTCACACGCGGCACACACCTTTTCTTTGTGCAGCTTTGACCTTGAGTAGAACAGAATCACAAATTAGGTTAAGACCCGTTCTAAGTGTGCCGGGACACGAGTGAACGTTCCTCGGGGTGCCTCGGGTTCCCGACTCCCTCTATGACGCCGTCTGCCGTGAGACAGAAATCCTGTCGTGCATCACACAAGCGGGAGATTGTGTGTTCTGACCCTACACACAATCTTTATCTGGCTAGCCAAGCAATGCGTTGTAAAAACAGTGGATGTGTGTTCCGTGTAAATAGTTACACAGTTAATTGAAGGTATGTGAAAAAGTGAATGACCCTCCTTCTCATCAATCTCCATTGCCGCCTATCCTGACGTGTGCCCACGGATCAAAGGTCCATTCTTGAAGGGGAAAAGGTGCCATGAGTTTTCACACTAATAATTACGGTCCCTCTGTGGTGACTCTGGCGGACGGTGAATGCCTTGGCCCTGTCCTCTCATAGTTTAGGTGCCATTAGACCCTCAACATCTCAGTCTTTAAGATCTCTGATGTGCCGTACCCACCCTCCTCCTCTTCCATCAGCTATTCTTGTTTTGGGCCCTTTTGAACGCGACCCCCCCCTCAGATCTGCTGTCTCCCGCCTGCCCCGTCGCAGATTTTCTGATCCTTCCGGGGCTCTGTGGTGGTTCACTGGTGTTTTGATAGTTCTGTGTGGCAGAGGACTAACATACGTCAGTGCAGAACAGTGGGGGAATGCGGATGACTCGCAGTTTTCAGCGTGTTGCCACATTTATTTATACACACACAGACCTCAGACGGAGTTTAAACGATCCAAGAAGTCTGACTTTCCTGATGTTGCGAAAGTACCTGGATGTTTTGTTCTCGGCGAGCTCTCCCTCGTGGGCGTGTTGCCGTGCAGGAAGTCGTTCAGACAGACTCGTGCTGCCGTTCTCGCTGAACGGCCGGAGCAGTCGATGGATCACGTTGGACAGACCCGGTTGTCATTTGGGCGTCAGGTTGCAGTTCTTTCATGACCGGGTAGCTTTGCGGGGCTGCCCGGTCGTGTTGTTCTGCCGAGGAGCAACACGGACCTGGATGAACATGGTTAAGTCGCACAACCGCGAAGATTAAGTAGCCGCTGTGGAAGAGATCGCAACGTCTTAACATGCAGATAAAAGATATGAGTGTGTACAGATATGACGCACCAGACAGAGCGATGGAGTCACTGCCCTTCTGCGCGCTGACGGCCACACTACCAAAGTACAAAAAAGAAGCCTGGAATCAGGAAATAAACTGCAATAACCACTGATACCATAGTGATTAAATCCCCAATCACTATTAACGAAAAGCCTGATTATCACTAGTGACCAAGATGCTTGGGTTCAGAAGCGTGCACAATCATAATTTCATCCCCCTCCAGCAATCTTGGAGACGAATGTGAGTAATAATGTTAAGTACCACTACACACTGCTGGAAGACAGTGTCACCATGACGCGACGCAAACCAGCAGGTCCCGTTCGAAGGCTTGGGAATGACGCCAGTGGCTCGATGCCTGAGGGGATGTCTAACTGCAGGTTGAGGGGCTCCTGTTTTGCTGGATGCTGGTGTGCCAGCCCCGGGGAGTCCCTGTCAGCTGGGGGGCCCCTGAGGCGGTTCCAGGGATCGATTATGCTTTCTGTGTCTAAATGCTTTGAGTGTTTTCATCAACGTCAATCTGGTCCCACGTTCCTTCAGAGGTCTGTCTAGGTTGTTTTCTGAATACAAACATCTGCTTTCACGTGAATGAATATCTTGATATCTTTATTTCTGAAATGAGAAGATCTGTCTCATGTCTCTTGTACAGCTTTTGATGTTGGACGACGATGGCGCTACCTGCAGCCTTTCTGTCTGAGGACCAGTTCACCTGCTCCATCTGTCTGGAGATGTTCATCAACCCAGTCTCTACACCATGTGGTCACAGTTTCTGCCAGTCCTGCATCTCCTCCTACTGGGATGGGGGACCAGTAGCCAGGGCAGAAGGCTCCAGGGTCTACCAGTGTCCCCTCTGCAAAGAGTCCTACCACAAACGTCCAGAGCTGCAAATCAATCGAACCCTGAAGGAAATCACTGAAAAATTCAAGCAGATCGCTAATTCTGAAGTTGCCATTAACGCCAGAGGTGGAGGAGGTGCAGAAGACCAACCTTACCCCGCTGTGTCTTCGCCCCCGAGGCCTGGGGAGATGCCAGAGACCGTCTTTGCGGAGATGATGGGTCGTTTTCAGCGGCTTCCAAGCGCCAGTCACATCAATGCTCACAGTGACCACAGCGACCCGCCTCCGCCCTACTCGCCACCTCGCAGGTACCAAACCCTGGTCAACATTTTAAGGGTTTAAAATGTTGAGAGGTTCCACAACATTTAATATGAGTACATGTAGCGTGGCAGTACCATATTTGAAACCCTCACATTTCAAACTGAAACCTAAAGAAAATGTCACCAATTCAATTATAATTTAGCAATCTTTTTTTGCTAATTCATTCATCCCCCTTTTTTTTCTGTGTCAGATTTGGTGTGTTGAAATGTTTGTGAATGCAGTTTGGAACTGAAATGAGATTGAGATGCTCCTCATATTTGGCCCCTTTTTACACTGAGATTCCGTCTCTTTGCTTCTTTGCTGTTTTGTTCATTTACGTGGGATCAAAACGCCGCCGCGACCACAACGCCATGACGGCATCCTGGTGTGTGGCTTTACAAAGTGTTCCAGTGTTGCGGAATCAAGAGCGACGCCGTTGTGGCACCGCTGCACCACGCCGGCTCTCCCGGCTGTTTCGTACCTCGACTGCCAGCACGGATCAACTCCGACCCCGGATCCAGTCTCGAGGCGTTAGAGTCCGCTAGAGGCATGAGGCCTACTTTGTACCATGAACAGGCTGTGCACGCGGGGCTTTTGCTGATGAATTTTGGGGACCCTTGAGAGCCCCCACCCTCAGGCCCCAGTCCCCTCTTACTGTATCGCATTCAATGCACCCGAGTCAAAGAGAAGCCGTGTGTTTGGGAGAGCTAATCGCTTGTGCTCGTCTGTACAGTGACTTTGTCCGCATGCTGTCACAGGTACACAGTGAGCGTTCCGGGCGACTCGTCTCCCAGCATGCCCCTGTGTCCAATCCACTTGAGAGGCCGGGAGTTCTTCTGCCGGACGGATAACAGCTGTCTGTGCGGCGTCTGCGTGGAGACGGCAGAGCACCGAGGGCACCACGTCATCCCCGCCAAGAGGGAGTGGCACATCAAGAAGGTGCGTCCATGTTGTCCAGCGAGCTCCGAGAGGGTCCTGGTTTCTTCCAGTCTCACTGCACCATCGGGTAGAGCGCGGTCTACTCACTGATTCATTAACGTGCATTTAGGCTGCTGCTGCAAGATGTCTATGAACGCAGGTATGTCTTCAGTTTTGTTGCTAGCAACATACACAAAGTATGAAGCTGATTGGTCATAATTTCCAAAAGTGTGATGGAAACTGACGCTGAGGGGGAACCCTCAACTTCAAAAGTCAAACCAGAAGAATCCATTAAATTTTAAAGTTTGGACCTGTTACGGGTCGTCTGGAGGTGCCTGGGAGAGAGTTTCTGGTTTTCTTTGTAAAGAAATCATCTGATACATAAACCACATTACTAAACACGCATCTTACTTGGGTTGAACACTCTTTTTTTTACTTTTACCTATAAAAGCTTGTGTCTCATGGAATCAGCAACATGCTCGAGAGTTAGCGTTTGGCTAATGGTGGTGGTGGGTTACAGCTAACGCGTGTGCTCTCTGTCTTCTTCAGTCTCAGCTGGGGATCGCGGAGGTGGAACTGAGGGATCTAATCTGCAGCAGGGAGAAGAAGCTGGAGGAGATTCAGAACTCGCTGAGGGACATTCAGGTGAGCTTTCAGTCTGGTTCTTCTGATAGTAGAACCAAACAAAATATAAAAGCAGAGGCTGGTGGGCATTTTATTAATTGCTAGTAAAGCTTTTCAAAAACATCACCAGGTGGTGGATTTAGAGTTCAAAGACCATGGATGTGTGAATCATATTATCCAGTAGCTTTGACTCTAGAATAAAGAGTCAACTCCTCCATTAATGTCCCCTTTTTGCCACTGGCATGATGTCCTAGCATTAGCGAGCTAGCATTAGTGGGAGAACTCAGCTCACAGTGCAGCGCAAGAACAAATGTTTACAATGTGAATGACTGATGTGAAAACGTCTTCCACCCCTCCGCCAGTGTAAGCTGGCGTTGCTCCTGCACCCGTCCCCTGTAAAATATAAGCGGCTAAGCTAACAAATGACGGCAATGATCACGGTGCATGCTAGCTCACTTACCCTCGCTTCTTATCAGAGGTTTTGCCAAACTTTGCCAGCACTCGGTGTGCTCATGGGGTCACATATATATATGGCCGCCGCGAGCTCCGGCGGGCGCCGTCCCACCAACCTCACCGTCCGGCTGCTTTTCAGGCTGCTGCTGAGAGAGAGACGGAGGGCGTGGTCCATGCCTTCTCCAAGCTGATCTCCTGGGTGGAGCGTTGCCAGGCCGACATCTTAGAGGTAAAAATCCTGCAAAGCCAGGAGAAGATCATGAACTTATTAACATTTGTGATCGCCAACGAGTGTAAATCTTTGAAGGTTGCTAATCACCAGCTAAGACCATGTTAACAGTGCTGCCCGGCGCCCGCTCTCTTGCCCCCACCAGGTGATAGAAATGAGCCATCGAGGGGCAGAGCACAAAGCTCAGGGTCTGCTGAAGGAGCTGGAGGAGGAGCTGTCGACGTTGAAGAAGAGCAGTGCGGCGCTCAGCCAACTCGCTCTGACGGAGGACTACGTGCTCTTCCTCCAGGTATGAACGGAACCCTGGAGAAACGCTACGAATGATGAAGACTGCTCGGCTGAAGGAACCGAAGGAACCTAATCTGGAACCTGTTGAAAAAGATGGTTCGTTCCACAGAATAAAATCGGCCTTGCAAGTAGTTTGGAAAAGGACAGGCACTTTCCAACAAAAGTACTTGCAGGCGATTGGATAAACTTTAAAACAGGTTAGCAGAAGACTCAGCAGACACAGCACTAGCTAAGAATACTGCATGCTGATTGGTCAGAACCACTGTGACACAAGCAAATATTCGGTAGCCTGATGAGATGGATTCGCTCGTAATCCCATATCCGTCCAGCTGCTGTTGCTTTTTTATTATTATTATTTCTTTCGCGAGACAGCGTTTGCTGGAGGAGCAGCAGGTCTGCGCAGTACAGAGAAATGAGTCCAACTTCCCATTAGGAAGCTTTTTTTCACCAAATCATATCATTTACTTGAAGCCCAGAAGAAAATGTTCCTAAATCCAAAAGGTTAAAATGTGGACCGGACTGTCTTGGGTCAGTATCAGGTCTCGTGATGGAAGTTTCAGAACCTCCAATTATCCATTCACACATCCCGTGTTTGCAAGTTGAATCCACCCATGTTCATGTTTCCTTGCAGACGTTCCCGAGCTTGTCCGCCGCCCCACAGGTGAAGGACAGATCCGATGTTTCGGTGTCGTCTGAACTGAGCTCGGGGGCCATTCTGAAGACCGTCGGTGCAGCGAT
This sequence comes from Dactylopterus volitans, assembly GCA_901007715.1. Classification (NCBI taxonomy): domain Eukaryota; kingdom Metazoa; phylum Chordata; class Actinopteri; order Syngnathiformes; family Dactylopteridae; genus Dactylopterus; species Dactylopterus volitans. Next base: position 9,385 of record CAAKHG010021089.1, read on the forward strand.
GGAGCGTTTTCAGGAGGAGCTGCGGAAACTCCCAGACGTCTGTGAGTCCATCTCAGAAAGGCCGGTTCCTTCTCTCCGTTTGTGTCCTGGTGTTGTACAGAACCATGACCCGTTTTCTCTCATTTCGCTGCAAGGCCGGCAGTCCTTGTTGGACCAACCCGTGCCCAGGTCCAACCCAAGTAAGTGTCTGATTGGATGACAGCATCGATTTCAAGGATTTCATTTTTTAAAATTCAACAAAAATAAGTAATCATCTGTGCGCGCAGGGACGAGGAGGGTTCAGGAGTACGCAGGTGAGGCCGCTGTCAACGAGGTCACGCGCCGTCTCATTTCCACCGTTTCCAACGTTTAACCTTTGACCCCCTCGTCGCTCTCAACCTGTCAGCTGACATCAGGCTGGACCCCGACACGGCGCACCCGCGCCTCATCGTCTCGGCGGACGGGAAGAAGGTGTACTGCGGCGACCGCCACCAGGCGTTGCCGGACAACCCGGAGCGCTTCGACCGGGTGGTGTGCGTGCTGGCGAAGCAGGGCTTCAGCTCGGGACGGCACTACTGGGAGGTGGGTGGGGCTTACTGCGGGGGCGGTGCCAAGGTCGTCAGATCTGGCACAAGATCAGATTTTTGTGGTATGGGGTCAAAGGTCGAGGCAATCGAGACGCCACAGGGCACGTATCGGGTCCTCAAAGACAACTGTCTAATAGGATGAAATGATGAAGTGGTGATATTTTAATATTCTTTTTTCACTACATATTATTATGAATAGAAAATGGAAGTTAGCCAATCAGCAGTTCTTCCTGTTCTCCAGTGTTTTCTATAGGAGGTTAGTGCCCTCTGCTGTCAGACTCTGGAAACACATGTATGTAGTTCCAATTCAGTCTAAACAAACACACACCAACCAGCCATAAGATTACGACCAGCGCGTGTCCACCATAGAGTATAATACAACACATCAGCCATAAGATTACGACCACCGCGTGTCCACCATAGAGTATAATACAACAGGCCTGCAATCAGTTCTCCCTTCAGGAGGAGTTTTATGTTGGATTGTGATTGAATGTGTGTGAGAGAGGTGCTGACATGTTTGAATGATTGTTATTGGGACTGTAGTTTGTGACGCTGCTGGACTGTACTGGGTTACACTGGGAGGGGTCCCTAATATTTTGGTCCCCATAATTCATATAAGCGAGTACAGTTCAACAGCAACAGCCATCAAAAACCAAAAGACACCTGCGAGGCCGTTGTTGGGCTGTCGTATTATACTTGACATAAGACCTGTTTGACTGTGAAAACGGCGGAGGTCAGTAAAGAGCTCCGCCCCCTTGCAGGTGGATGTGGGAGGAAAGACCGACTGGGACCTGGGAGTGGCCAGTCGATCCATCAGTCGGAAAGGTAAAATCAGCGTGAGCCCCGCCCACGGCTATTGGTTCCTCAGCCTGCGGGACCGGACCGACTACGCCTTCAGGACGGAACCCTCCACCAACCTGACCGTCAACCTCAGGCCCTCCCGCATTGGCATATACGTGGACTGCAACAAGGGGGTCGTGTCCTTCTACAACGTGGAGGCCAGAGTTCTCCTCTTCACTTTCACGGATACCTTCTCCGACACCATCCATCCGTTCTTCAGCCCCTGCACCAATAAGTCGGGGCGCAACGAGGCTCCGCTCACCATTTGTCACGTCGAAATGGCGGAATGAATCGACGTTCAGGTGTGTGGGGAGCAAAATTATTTGGGCTGAAGGGCAAAATCTGCTTTTGCTGTTTTTCCATAACCAGGTCGGCTCAGTGCGAAAGGTTTTACACAAAATGTGGCTTTGAATGACTCCTGCAGCCTCGTGATTATTGGCATCCATCATAAGAGCTCACGTTTGCGGATACCGAATGTTTCCAGCATTGTTAGTGAGCTCAAAGCAAAACCAAGGGGGGGTCATGGGAGAACCAGGAAGTTGTCGGATAGCTGTCACCAGATTCCGAGAGCCCGCTGATCTGCAGGCCAGGAAAGTTCTGGTTTTGTTTCATGGCTTCTCACGGAACAGCGTGGACGGGTTATGGAGGTGGTTTTGAGCTCGTGGAGACGACTTTTTCTTGTGTGTTTGGCCTCAGTTGTCATGGAAATCTGTGCGTCACACACGTGTGGCTCTCCTGCGGTGATTGGTTCACTCACCTGTTTGGAGAAACCGATCTTCTGATGTTGGTGTTTTGTTGTTTCCAGGGAAAACGGCGCTTTCATCCGTGCCTGCTTGAGCTTCCCATCGGGCGGAGCTGAAGACCTGCGGCCGACCAAAGTTCCAACAAAGTGAGAACTGAGGTCAAGGAGCTGATAAGCTGGTTCACAAAACTGATCTTCAACTGGAACAAGGACCCATAAACGCCGCTTCACGGTTACAATGAATGAGAGACACTATCGTTAAACAGCCCGGCGCTTTGCTGAAACATAGAATGCTGACATTTTTCCCATTTGATGCATTTTCGCTGTTCAATCATTCACAAATACGTATTTGATTCGCTTTCGTGCTAGAATGTGATTTAAAACAACCGTTGGCTGGAGGATCATGTCGCTCCAGTCGACTCCCAACTGGACCTTCAAGTTCAACCCGTCGAGGATGGATGATAAAGGATGGAGCGATGAATGAGATCATGGAGGTGATCCGGTTCAGCTGCTCGCACAGAAACTGCAGAAACTGGACCGGCGACTCATGGACGCCGCCTCGCCGTTGCTTTTTGTTTTGTACATGTAACAGCATCAAGCTTCGGAAACGTTATCGTTATACAAACCTGTACTTTTGCTGACATGTTCGACGCTGATATTTTCCCATGTGATGCATTTTACTGTTAGAAATATTAGTACAAATACGTATTGGATTTGCTTTTATACTGGAATGTGATTTAAAAAATAAAGTTGATTGTCTGATAGAATGACGACGTCACTCCAGTCTGAACTGAACTTTCAAGTGGATGGATGGATGGATGATGAATGGATGGATGATGAATGGATGGATGATGGATGGATGGATGATGGATGGATGATGGATGGATGGATGATGAATGGATGGATGATGGATGGATGGATGATGAATGGATGGATGATGAATGGATGGATGGATGATGGATGGATGATGAATGGATGGATGGATGATGAATGGATGGATGATGGATGGATGGATGATGAATGGATGGATGATGGAGAGGGGGCGTGGCTTCCTGACTGACAGCTGCTCTGAGTGACATACAGGAAGTGGTGGAGGCGTTTCCAGACGTCTGTTCCTCCTACATGAGCGTGGAGAGGAGGCGTAACTAACGTTCTATAAACATCATTGGCCGTTTAAAGTAATGGCTGTGGGCGGGGCTTAGACACCGTGGCTCCGGGTCCTGATCGCTACCACCTCCCAAATGCCAAACTGTTTTTGCCTCATTTTTGCAAAACAAGAGGAGATGGAGGTGCTTCAGCCAGGTTATGAGCAGTCTGTACTTATAAGTTTATGGTTATATGGCGTCAGTGGTTATGTAGCTAATGTAAAAAACCGGAAAGAGATCAGAAAACTTCTACATCACGTGCTTACCATCAATGAGCCATTAACATGTCAATATCTCCTTTGCTGTGTCGATTACATTTTATTATTTTTTATTACATTTTAGTTATCAACATCTAACTCTTCGTGTATTTATGTACAGCTCTTATTTCATCCCATTGCACGCTGTGTTGCTCTTTCCTTGTGTTAGCTCCTAGTGCTGATTTTTCTTGTGTTAGCCTTTGGTGCTTATTTTCAGTGCTTATTCTGAGTTTATTTTTCAGATTTTTAAATATATATAGATATATTTCTGACTTATTTTTGTATGTATATTTTTTCTCTTTTGTTGACTTATTCTTGTATTCTTGACTATTCTTGTATGTATACTTGCCTGTTGACTGCTACACACATCCTCTCACCAAGCTAAATTCCTAGTCTGTAATCTAATTACCTACATGGCAATAAAGGCATTCTGATTCTGATCTTTCATGCACCTACATGACAAAGGCCCCGCCCACCGTTTGCACTCAGTCCTGAGCTCCGCCCACAAATCTGCTAAATACACTGTGCAAACGCGCTTGATAGGAATGAGAACACAAAGTTCACCTGCGATCAGACGGCTGAGCTCCATGACGCCGCCGGCCGCAGCTACGCCGTCTGGGCCTGGACAGGTTCCACCACACTTGGGACGCCAAGTCCAGTGGACCGGATCCGGTTCTGCCACAAAGGTTTCAAGTTACAACAGCAGGACCTTGAAGTGTCCTTGACAATCAGCCAATAGCAGGTCAGCTGGCTTTTAGTGGCACCGTCACGGCCTCTGCAGTGGGCGGGGTCACCGCCCTGACGGCATACCGGGGTCGTACTCGCAACACCTGCGGGGTTATTTGCCTTTTATGACAAAGTTTCACACAAATGTACGACGTGATACGACCTGATGTTTTCTAAAAGGTCAAAGTCAAATTTTGTGATTGAGCCCAGTCTTGTTTTGAAGGGCATTTCTTCCATAATTTTTAATTTTCTGTGAATGCGTAGGCGGTTAGTCCCCTTTGTTCCCCCCAATCAACCAGTCGCCTCCCATGGGTGCCACGCCTCCCATGGGTGCCACGCCTCCCATGGGTGCCACGCCTCCCATGGGTGCCACACCTCCCATGGGTGCCACACCTCCCATGGGTGCCACACCTCCCGCAGTCTTCAGTCTTTCCGCAGCCATTTTTGTCCAGAACCGTTCCTACGTGCACCGTTTTTGTTTAACTGCACTGAAAACAGGTTCTTGAGCTAGTGTTGAGCGTTGAATCATGAACAACGCTGCCACCTGCTGCACAGACGGACACACTGCAGCTCCACTTTGTGGGATCCAAACACGCAGGATCATCTGCTGACCAGGGAAACAACTTTTCTAAAAACTGAGGCAGAGACCGTGTTTTTCTGCATTTTTGTGCTGACAGATCTAAGAACCGAAACCCGCGGCGCCGGAAGAACGCGCGGCTGCGGTGGCGGCGGTGACGGCGTCCTCCGGCGGCGCACTGCGGCGCCCGTGGAGAGTGACGGAGTCATCGGAGACGAGTGAGTAAAAACATTTATTGTGTACTGGCGGCCATCTTTAAATGTGGTTCTGTTACATGAGGACTGAAAAGCTCGCGTTCACACGGACACGTCGACGCTAGAATGACAATCTGGACCCTCGGAGAGGAAAGGCGGGGAATGAGAGTTGGGCCGCCGGCATCAGCTGGAGCCGCCTCGCACCGCCGCGCTCGCCGCCTTGTTTGTCTGCAGGAATTTCTGGAGAATAAGAGCAGGGAGCGGGATCAGACCGGAATAAGCAAATGTGTGGAGCCATTCAGTTTCACTTTGTCGTGCTTCCTCACCTGGAGGTTCTCATAGTGTTTGAGGCTTCTGCAGTGGTTGAGCTCCGCCTCTTTGCTTCCACTGAAGAAGCGGTTACATGGTTTGCAGAAGAAGCCCGTCTTGGGAACCAGGAACTCCATCCCTGTGGAACAAACGTCATCCATCACCTGCCGCGTGAGCGGGAACATCACGATTCCAAGACCTGTTGGGAGGCGTCTTACCGACTGGCTTGCTGGGGTCAAAAGGAGGAAGGGCGGAGTCTGATCTCGCGGGTGTGTCAGACTCAGACGTCGTCTTCACTCTCTCGTCTCCAGAGGTGGCGAGGTTCTCGGGTCGAGCATCATTTCCTGTCAAACAGAGAAAAAAGACATCGAGTCCAGCAGGGCACGGTGAGACGTGGACCGTTCCGGCTACCGTACGTATCACAGATGGGCAGTTATTTATATTGGCCGGCATATCAGTATCAACTTCCCAATTATCGGTATCGGCTGCAAAAATCTGGTATCGTTCCGGCTCCAACAGAGACCCAACCTAAACACCAGTGGAGGTCTAATGACAAGTTACAGCTAATAACTGCCACTGCCACCAAGATCCCATGAGTGTCTCAGCGTCAGGAATCTTACCCGGCTCCGGCTCCGCCTCCGGCGCTCTGGTTCCCGCCTCCTCCGCTTTTGCTGCCGTCTTCACTTCCTCGACCGCCTCCTCCTCCCCCTTCGCCGGGCTGCCGTTTATGCCTCGCGCCTCCTCCTCCTCCTCAGACGTTCTCTCTGCTGCGGCGCCTTCTGAGGAAGCTTGTGCACACTCAACTGCAGCGGCAGCAGCGGTGGGAGGGGCCTCAACTGTGGGGCTGGTGTCCATCGCCTCTGTGGGCGTGGCTTC